>SJYA01014312.1:0-10254 GCA_006410615.1 Neotragus moschatus
ATGAGTGGTCAGCCCCCAGCGACCCCGTGGACATCATCATCACAGGTGAGTGTGGCCAGACCAGTGCCTTCTGCTCTCTGTGTCACAGAAGGTCAGGTGTCCAGTCCAGCATCAGTACCGGGAGAGAATGACAGGCGTGCAGAGACACTCATAAACTCAGGAGAGGGAGCAAAGCAGAAAGAGAGGAGGTGTGAAAGTGGAAGGGAAGAGAACAAAGTCCCTGCCGTGTGGGGAAGACACAGCCGGTGACAGCGAAGGAGCAAGAACATGAAAGAACGACCCTCGGAGAAAAATGCACCAGAGCAGGGACGCGGGCAGGTCCCTGCTCAGGCAGCCACCGATGGCTGGTTAAGGGGCTGGTTTCCTGCTTTCATGTCAGAGCTCCCTTCCTCCGTCTGTGGTACCAGACGCCCTGCAGTCCAGCCCCTGGGTGATCGAGATGGAGGTTGACACCCTGATGTTGCTCAGCCTCGCGGTTTCTCGGGTCCTTCTGCACAAAGAGGGGGGAGTGGTCCCTCTAACTCTGACACTGAGGAGTTGCTTCCGCCCCTGGGGGTGGGCATGGCAGCCCTGAACTGGCCCTCAAGAATGAGGCAGTCAAAGATTGAATGAGATTCTGGCAATTTCCACTCCATAATCTCTTCTGGGTCAATGCCATGTTTTCTGATAGTCCCAGCAGTAGTTTGTAAGTTCCATTTATTTCAAGAGAACTGCACGTGTTTAATTTTTTCAATTTTTTAATTTATGTTTGTTGAAGTCTAGTTGATTAAAGATGTTANGGAAAACTGGTCAACCACTTGTAAAAGAATGAAACTAGATCACTTTCTAACACCACACACAAAAATAAGATGTTCTTAATTCCTGTTGTACAACAGAAGATTCAGTTATATATATATATATATATATGTATAAAATTTCTTTAAGAAAGGACATTAAATGACAATCTATTTTAAAAATTATAAATTTGTTCAAGAGGATTTTAAATGACACTCCATATATAAAGTTATTTCTGAATGTCTCCTTGTGCTGGGTATCCCTTGCTGTGGGCCTTTCTCTCTTGGCAGTGGGCGGCCTTCTCATTGCAATGCCTCTCTGTTGCACACTTCCAGCTTCAGTCCTCNAAAAATTATAAATTTGTTCAAGAGGATTTTAAATGACACTCCATATATAAAGTTATTTCTGAATGTCTCCTTGTGCTGGGTATCCCTTGCTGTGGGCCTTTCTCTCTTGGCAGTGGGCGGCCTTCTCATTGCAATGCCTCTCTGTTGCACACTTCCAGCTTCAGTCCTCTATTTAGGACTAGAGTTACTTTGTGCTCTGAGATCAAGGTCTCTTCCTTGCAGGTCGGTCCAGGAAACCCTCTCTCTCAGCCCAGCGGGGCCCCGTGGTGAGGTCAGGGGAGAACATGACCTTGGTCTGCAGCTCCGAGAGTGCCTTTGACCAGTTCCATCTGCTCAGGGAGGGGATGAACCTTGGGCGCTGGCTCGCTGGAGGGCAGGGCCCCCACGGAGCACTCCAGGCAGAGTTCTCTCTGGGTCCTGGGACCCCAGCTCACAGTGGGGTCTACAGGTGCTACGGCTCCTTCACTCGATCTCCCTACTCGTGGTCAGACTCCAGCGACCCACTGTTCCTGTGTGTCACAGGTGAGGAACCTCTTCCTGGCCCATGCTTTGTTGTTCCTGTTCAGTCGCTATGTTGTGTCCAACTCTTTGTGACCCCATGGACTGCAGCATGACAGACTCCTCTGTCCTTCACTATCTCTTCCTCATGGATCACAGCCTTGTAGTGGTGAAGGGGCCTTCGTACCTCAGTAAAGCTATGAGCCAGTCATGCAGGGCCACCCAAGACAGATGGGTCATAGTGAAGAGTACTGACTAAAGGTGGTCTCCTGGGGGAGGAAATGGCAACCCATTCCAGTATTCTTGCCTGGATAACTGATGAAGAGTCCCATGCTTTACATTATAGTAAATGAGATTGCACTGGGCAAATAGTCCATTTGGGTTTTGGCATAACATCTTACTGTATCATGAGCTCTATCGCAAGGGCTCCATGTTGGTATCAGGGGAACCATAGAGTTTCTGGAGAAATGGAGGCAATGAGAACCGGAGAGGAAGAGAGAGGGTAGATGGCATCTCAGCCCTCTTCCACCTCCTGTATGGATGCTCCACATCAGAGTCCTGTCTATCCGGGCAAAAAACAAAAGGGTTAGGGTAGACTCAAGGGGAGGAGAGGCTGGGCTGATTTGGGAGGATCAGAGACTGCCTTGGCCCCTTGCTCTTAATGTTTTCCCAGAAGCACCTCTGACATACAGGTGACTTCCCAATTAAGGAGCATAAATACTCATTCCCAGAGCAGAGAGAATGTCTCTTGTTTGCAGCTGTCTTTCACCACCAGGCATATCCTTCCCACCTCCTTCCACCTTCACATCTCCAGGATGGAGGGTCTACTCAACGCATTCACAGGGAGGGACCAGAAGCTCTCCCCTCCCCCATCAGTGCTTTGAGGGATGACAGAGTCAAGGACAGGCAGGAGGTCAACCTTCCAGAAACAAGAGTCCTCATTCAGTGAGTAGGAGGAAGGTTACTGTTCACCCCGTCTCCCTTTTCTCCCATAGGATCCACTACAAGTACTTGCCTGTCAACCATGGATCCACACACCACAGAAGGTAAGCAAGAGGGTCTTCTATCTCAGCAAATTTCTGAGAAGACACAGGTTCCTGTGTGAGTGCTGGCTCTACCACCTCCCAGCTCTGTGACTTTGGACTCCTCAACATCCCTGTCAGGTCAGCATTTGAGACCGTGGTCTGCCTGGAATCAGAGGGGGCATCAAGCTTCTGATGCTCTGTGACTGGGAGTTTCTAATTTGAATAAAGTGGGTCAGAGTGACCTAACCCCATGCTTAAGGGAGATGCTTGCCCTCCCTCCACCAGGATCTTTGTGGAAGGATGGCAGGGCTGGCGGAGAATTTTAGGGAGCCCCTTCAATATGTGTTATTCCTCTGTTAGTGTTTTGTGAACTAAGCATTTTACAGGTCAGAAATAGAAGTTTCATATCTTCTTGAGGATTCCATTCCAGGTCTATGTGGATGGAGGTGGAAATGTATTGTGGACTAAAGAGGTCTCCATTCACTGAAAAACACCATGCCTTGTCATACAGGGCAGCAGAGAAAAACTGCATCAGTGTCTGGGGGACCTTGGTTCAGATGTCTGCTAGTTTTGCACAGCCTCTTTGTCCACTGCTAGCATCTCTCCTGGATGCTTTGGTACCTCCTTGGAAGTGGAGACCATAACTGATCAGGTTGATAGATGTTGAAAGTTTGACGCAAGANAACGCATTCACAGGGAGGGACCAGAAGCTCTCCCCTCCCCCATCAGTGCTTTGAGGGATGACAGAGTCAAGGACAGGCAGGAGGTCAACCTTCCAGAAACAAGAGTCCTCATTCAGTGAGTAGGAGGAAGGTTACTGTTCACCCCGTCTCCCTTTTCTCCCATAGGATCCACTACAAGTACTTGCCTGTCAACCATGGATCCACACACCACAGAAGGTAAGCAAGAGGGTCTCCTATCTCAGCAAATTTCTGAGAAGACACAGGTTCCTGTGTGAGTGTTGGCTCTACCACCTCCCAGCTCTGTGACTTTGGACTCCTCAACATCCCTGTCAGGTCAGCATTTGAGACCGTGGTCTGCCTGGAATCAGAGGGGGCATCAAGCTTCTGATGCTCTGTGACTGGGAGTTTCTAATTTGAATAAAGTGGGTCAGAGTGACCTAACCCCATGCTTAAGGGAGATGCTTGCCCTCCCTCCACCAGGATCTTTGTGGAAGGATGGCAGGGCTGGCGGAGAATTTTAGGGAGCCCCTTCAATATGTGTTATTCCTCTGTTAGTGTTTTGTGAACTAAGCATTTTACAGGTCAGAAATAGAAGTTTCATATCTTCTTGAGGATTCCATTCCAGGTCTATGTGGATGGAGGTGGAAATGTATTGTGGACTAAAGAGGTCTCCATTCACTGAAAAACACCATGCCTTGTCATACAGNGCTGGCGGAGAATTTTAGGGAGCCCCTTCAATATGTGTTATTCCTCTGTTAGTGTTTTGTGAACTAAGCATTTTACAGGTCAGAAATAGAAGTTTCATATCTTCTTGAGGATTCCATTCCAGGTCTATGTGGATGGAGGTGGAAATGTATTGTGGACTAAAGAGGTCTCCATTCACTGAAAAACACCATGCCTTGTCATACAGGGCAGCAGAGAAAAACTGCATCAGTGTCTGGGGGACCTTGGTTCAGATGTCTGCTAGTTTTGCACAGCCTCTTTGTCCACTGCTAGCATCTCTCCTGGATGCTTTGGTACCTCCTTGGAAGTGGAGACCATAACTGATCAGGTTGATAGATGTTGAAAGTTTGACGCAAGAGTACAATAAATCCAGTGAGTAGGGGCACAGCATGTGCAACGAATACCCAGACCTTCCTTTTGCTTGTTGGCAGAAACACAGCTTCCTCAAGAACACTCTAGCACACAGTACATTGTCCTTGGGCTCTCCATAGCCTTCGCCTCTACCAGCATCTTCCTCGCTGCTCTTGTCCGTCACTGGTGCTCTACACCAAATAGTAAGTCTGAAGAGGTGAGCTCAGTATCATCTGACCCAGGGGGAGGTGAGATCACAGTAGAGAATGGCATTTTCACTTCCTGTAGGTTAAAAACTGATTTCTGTTGTTGTAATCCCTGATCGAACATCTTGCAGAGACCTATGGAACCCTATTATTTTTATGAAAATATGTATTGATTTATCCTTGGCCGCATCAAGTCTTGGGTGCAGCATGGGGAATCCTCATTGTGGAGCTGGGGTACAGTTCAAGGCTGCAGAGCTCGTGGGCTCATCAGTTGCAGCACTGAGGATAGCTGCTTCAAGGCATGTGGGATCTCAGTTCTCCCACTAGGGATAGAACCCACGCTCCTTGAACTGGAAGGTTGACTCTTAATCCTTGGGCTGACAGGGACATTCCAAGCCCTGTTCTTCCCTTCAACTACAGCCATCCATTTTTCTCTCCTACATGATCTTGGGACTCTCCTGATATGTAGAAGAGCTTGGTCCACAACAGAAGACATAGGATGGGTCTGTGGATTTGCACAGGTTCCTGAGACAGTCCATGAAAGACTGGGCTTGTATATAGAATGTTTTGTTTCGTTTCATTTAGTGGAAAAGACAGGTTCAGCAACCTGGGGCACACCCCTGTCTTTTTCTAACTTTGGTGTAACTATCATAGTTACAGAGGTCTGGAATAACTGCATCCACCCTGAAGAGGCTTGACTCTCTTCCCTTCACAGATGTTGCCATCATGGAAGGAGAGCCCAAGGAAGACAGAACAGTGAATGGCGAGGTGAGTTCTCCAGCCCAAACCCTTGCTGTAGTCTGAGCCCTGCCAATGCCCAGTGGCCCAGCCTTCGAAGATCACGTCTCAGTCCATCATCCTCCCCTCTCTCTCCTCTCAGGACTCTGCAGCAGAAGACGTGATATACGCTCACTTGGACTTCGGGACCCTCTCTGAGAGATGGTCCACTCCTGCTCCCCTGAGGCCCATGCACCCCTCTGCCGAGCCCATTATCTATGAGGAATTCAATGTAAACCAAGACCGTGCTGAGCCCTGACCTGGCCCCATCCTCTGAGCACACAGAGTGTTACAAATCAAGGACCTAGATCTCTTGTTAAAGGGGTTCCTCGTGGACACTCCTTCTCCTCCAAAGCAGCCCATCAGCTCTGAGGTGAGGAGTGGATTCAAAGAATTATAGTATCGTCTTCAAAAATCCCACCACCTCTGAATCTCCTGGCTATTCTAGGACTCTACTGTAACTATTTCACTGCTTGGGGAGATGCTATAATCAATCGCTCATACTACGTAGTTTATCATGATCACCTTACTTTTTCTAAAATTCTAATAAAGCATAAAAAAATTGCCAGTTGATTCTTCAAATTATTCAATTTAAAATAAAACAAAACCAATAAGGAAAACCCCTCTTCAGTAACATTTTACAAGTGTAAACTTATTTACAGGCCGAAACAGACTTGTAAACTTAGAGTTACCAGAGGGGAGGAGTGGTAGGACAGATAGAGGGGAGTTTGGGATTGATGTGTGAACACTGTTATATTTAAAATAAAATGCTTTCCATGAAAAAATAACAATGCCAGTTGGCAAAATAAAAAGATGAAGCATACTCTGTTTGAGATAGCCAGGATGGTGCCACTGACCATATGAAGCTGAATACATGCATGCTAAGTCAACTCAGTCATGGCTGTCTCTTGCGACCCATAGACTCTAGCCACCCAGGCTCCTGTGTGCATGGGATTCTCCAGGCAATAATCCTGGAATTGGTTTCCATTCCCTTCTCCAGGGGATCTTCTCGGCCCATCAAACCCAGGTCTCTTACGTCACTTGTGATGGCAGGCGGATTCTGTACCACTGAGCCTCCAGGGAAGCGCCCTCAGCTTTCTAAAAAGAACAAAGTCCTGTCTTTTGAGAACATTGATTGGCTTGGAGGGCATTATGCTTAGTGAAATAAGTCAGGCAGGGAAAGAGAAATGCTGTATGTTTTCACTTACATGTGGAATCTAAAAGTCAAAATAGTGATTTTCTTGATGGTCCAGTGACTAAGACTCTGGGTTCGCAATGCAAGGGGTCCAGGTTCAGTCCCGGGTCAGGGAACTAGATCCCACAAGCTACAACTGAAAAGATAACACATTCCACAACTCAGATCTGATGCATCCAGATAAACAATAATAAGTATTAAGAAAATAAAAATAGATGAATAAATATAACAAAAGAGAATCAGACTCTCAGATTCAAAGAAGAAACTAGTGGTTACCAGAGGGGCGAGGGAAGAAGGGTGGGTGTGAGGGGCAGCAAAGTATGTAGGGTGGGTTAAGAAACATGAACAAACATTTGTAAAATAAATAACTCACAGGGCTATAATGTCCAGCACAGGGAATATAGTCAATATTTTATAATATTTTGTACATGTGTAATCTCTGAAAATACTGAATCACTACAGTTTTCTTTGTTGTGCAGAAGCTTTTAATTTTAATTAGGTCCCATTTGTTTATTTTTGCTTTTATTTCCAATATTCTTGGAGGTAGGTCATAGAGGATCCTGCTGTGTTTTATGTTGGAGAGTGTTTTGCCTATGTTCTCCTCTGAGTTTTATAGCTTCTGGTCTTACATTTAGATCTTTAATCCATTTTGNTGTAATACACCTGTAACTAATATAATATTGTAAGCCAACTATACATAAATTATTAATAATTGTTTCATTTTTAGGAACTTGGCTGTGCATACATAGAAAAGAAAATACAATATAGGAAAATCCATAAATTAAAAAAATCATGAAATTAGCATTTTCCATAAAGACAGTTTTACTGCGGATGTCATAGAGATGGTTGAACATTAAAGATAAAATATAATGCTTGGAAATTTTTAAATATAGGAATGAAATAAGAAATTCTATGAAAATCATATCAGGAATGGAAACAGAAAATAATTCAGTGCCTTAAAGTCATAGCAGATTAGATATTGCAGCATACGTTTTTGGTAAACTTGAGAATGTAGCCAAAGGTAGGTTGGGTCAGAGGTTGTGGTTCAAGTTTGTTAAACCGTCTGAAGAGACAGAACTGGCCTTAAAATTTTCCAGGAAGCCCAATTCCTCCCTCAGCCAGGGGCCCCACACTGTGCCTTTTTTAAGGTAAGAAGAGCCTGTGTGAGTCACCTTTCCGTCCTGTGGTCAGCTTGCACACGATGTTAGTTTGGGCGTCATCATAACATCCTGTGTACTCTTCAGGTCCGCTGAGCTGCTGCCTCCTTCTCAGTAGAAGCAGCGCCATGCTGTCCACCATCATCAGCCTGGCATGTCTTGAATCCTGGAACGGAACAAAGCCTGGTGCAAATATTGATGTAGGGGGCTGGGTCCACCTTAACAGAGAGCCCTGCCTCCACAGGGGTNGCGTCATCATAACATCCTGTGTACTCTTCAGGTCCGCTGAGCTGCTGCCTCCTTCTCAGTAGAAGCAGCGCCATGCTGTCCACCATCATCAGCCTGGCATGTCTTGAATCCTGGAACGGAACAAAGCCTGGTGCAAATATTGATGTAGGGGGCTGGGTCCACCTTAACAGAGAGCCCTGCCTCCACAGGGGTGAGTTCAGTTCAGTTCAGTCCCTCAGTCCTCAGTCGTGTCTGACTCTTTGCGACCCCATGAATCACAGCACGCCAGGCCTCTCTGTCCATCACCAACTNATTGAATCTGTAGATTGCTTTGGGTAGTATACTCATTTTCACTATATTGATTCTTCCGATCCATGACCACAGTGTATTTCTCCACGTTTATGTCCTCTTTGATTTCTTTCACCAGCGTTTTATAGTTTTCTATACATAAGTCTTTTGTTTCTTTAGGTAGATATATTCCTAAGTATTTTATTCTTTTTGTTGCAATGTTGAATGAAATTGTTTCCTTAATTTCTCTATTTTCTCATTATTAGTGTGTAGGAATGCAAGGGATTTCTGTGTGCTGATTTTATATCCTGAAACTATCTTCCTGACCCATGCTTTCTTGTTGCTGTTCCAGCTTGCTGTACCCCCTGGACTGCAGCACAAGCAACTCCTCTGTCCATCACTATCTCCACTTCATGTATCACAGCCTTGTCCTGGTGAAGAGGCTTGCATAACTCAATGAAGCTATCAGCTATGTCATGCAGGGCCACCAAGACTGACTGGTCATTGTGAAGAGTTTGGATAACACGTAGTCCCCTAGAGGAGGAAATGGCAACTCACTCCAATATTCTTGTCTCCTGACATACAGGTCATTTCCCAGTTAAAGAGCACAGACACTCATTCCAGGAGCAGAGAGGATGTCTCTTGCTTACGACTGTCTTTCACCACCAGGCATATCCTTCCTACCTCCTTCCACCTTCACATCTCCAGGATGGAGGGTCTACTCAACGCATTCACAGGGAGGAACCAGAAGCTCTCCCCTCCCTCATCAGTGCTCTGAGGGATGACAGAGTCAAGGACAGGCATGAGGTCAACCTTCCAGAAAGAATAGTCCTCAGGCAGTCAGTATGAGGAAGGTTACTTGTTCACCCCAGTTTTTTTCTCCTAGGATCCACTACAAGTATTTGCCCATCACCCATGGATCTACACACCACAGAAGATAAGCAAGACAGTCTCTATCTCAGCAAATTTCTGAGAAGACAGAGGGTTCCTGTGTGAGTGTTGGCTCTCCCAGTTCTGTGACTTTGGGCTTCTCAACATCCCTGTTAAGTTAGCATTTGAGACCATGGTCTGCAGGAGACCCACAGGGGGCATTGAGCTTCTCATGCTCGGGGACTGGGAATTTCTAAACTGGATAAGGTGGGTGAGAGTGATCTGATCCCCTGCTTAAGGGAGATGGTTACCTTCCCTCCACCAGGATCTTTGGGGATGGATGTTGGGGGGCAAGCGGAGGATTTTAGGGAGCACCTTCAATATGTGTTATTCCTCTGTTAGAGTTTTATCAACTGAACAATCACAGTTCAGATATGTAAGTGTCGTGTCTTCTTGAGGATTCCATTCCAGGTCTACGTGGATGTAGGGGAAATGTATGCAGATTAATGCAGCCTCCATTCGTGGAAAAATGCCATGGCTTATAATACAGGGCAGCAGATAATACTTGCTTCAATGCCCAGGAGACCTTGATTCAGACCTCAGCTGGTCTTGCACAGCCTCTTTACCCACTGCTAGCATCTCTCCTGGATGCTTTGGTACCTCCTGGGAAATGGATACCATCACTGATCAGGTTGACAGCTATTGACGGTTTGACACAAGGATAGAATAAATCCAGTGTGTAGGGGCACAGCCTACTCAACAAATAACCAGGTTTTCTTCTGTTTGCTTGTTGGTAGAAGCACCGCTTGCTCAAGCACACTCCAGCACGTGGTACATTGTCCTTGGGCTTGTCATAGCCTTCACCTCTCCCAGCGTCATCCTCGCTGCTCTTGTCTGTCACTGGTTTTATACCCAAAATTGTAAGTCTGAGTGGTGAGCTCAGCATCATCTGACCCAGGGGAGGTGGGTTCAGAGCAGAGAAGGGCATTTTCACTTCCTGTAGATTGAAAACTGATTTCCAGTGTTGAGATCCCTGATGGAAAATCTCCCAGAGACCCAGGGAGCCCTGTTCTTTTTATGAAAATATGTGTTGATTTATTCTTGGCTGCATCAGGTCTTGGCTGCAGCATGG
>SJYA01014313.1:0-10490 GCA_006410615.1 Neotragus moschatus
CTTGCTGTCCAAGGGACTCTCAAGAGTCTTCTCCAATACCACAGTTCAAAAGCATCAATTCTTCAGCACCTTGGCATAATAAGGCCATATATGACAAACCTACAGCTAGAATCATATTCAATCGTGAAAAGCTGAAATCCTCTCCTCTAATATCAGGAACAAGACAAGAATGTTCACTCTCTACTTTTATTCAACATAATTTTGGAATTCCAAGCTACAGCAATCAAAGAAGACAAAGAAGTAAAGACAATCAAAATTGGAAAATAAGTTAAACTGTCACTGTTTGCATATGATGATACCATGCATAGAAGATCCTAAAGATGCCACCAGAAAACTACTAGAACTCATCCATGAATTTGTTAAAATTTCAGGTTACAAAAGTAATACACAGTAATATGTTTCATTTCTATACACTAACAATGAAATATTACAAAGAGAAATTGAAGAAATAATTTCATTTACCATCACATCAAAAGGAATAAAACACCTAGGAATAAACCTACTTAAGGAGACAAAGACCTGTACTCCAAAAACTTTAAGATGATGATGAAAGAAATCAAAGAAGACATAAACAGATGGAAAGATATTCCATGTTCATAGACTGAATGAATCAATATTGTCAAAATGACTATAATACTCAAGTCAATCTACAGATTGAATGGAATCCCTATCAAATTACCAATGGCATTTTTCACGGAACTAGAACAAAGAATCTCATGTTTTGTATGGAGACACAAAAGAATCCGAATAGTCAAAGTAATCTTGAGAAAGAAAAATGAAGCTGGAGGAATCAGGCTTCCTGATCTCAGACTACATACTACGGTCATCAAAAAAACATGGTACTGGCACAAAAATAGAAATATAAATCAATGGAACAGAATAGAAAACCAGAATAAGCCCATGCATCTATGGTCAATTAATCTATGACAAAGAGGCGAGACTCCACAATGTTGGAAAGAAAGTCTCTTCAATAAATGGTGCTGGGAAAACTGGACAATGACTTGTAAAAGATGAGATTAGTTCATTCTTTAATATTATACACAAAAATAAGCTCAAGATGAATTAAAGACATATTATGAGCTGGAAACTGTAAAACTCCTGGAGGAAAACATAGGCAGAACACTCTCTGACATAAATCATAGCAACATCTTTTTCGATCCGTCTCCCAGAATCATGGAAATAAAAGAAAAATTAAACAAGTGTGACCTACTTAAATTCAAATATTTTTTAACAACAAAGGAAACAATAAATAAAGTGGAAAGACAGCCCACAGATAAGGAGAAAATATTTGCAAATGATGTGACCAATAAGGTATTAGTTCCCAAAATTAACATTTTATGATGATTTAACAGCATCAAAACAAACAACTCACTCAAAAAATGGGCAGAAGACCTAAACAATTTCTCAAAAGAAGATATACAGATGGCCAATATTCACATGGAAATATGTTCAACGTTGCTATTTATTAGAGAAATGCAAATAAAATTTATAATGAGATATCACCTCACACCAGCCAGAATGGCCATCATCAAAAAAGTCCACCAAGAACAAATGCTCGAGAGGGTGTGGAAAGAAGGTAACCCTCCTACACTGTTGGTAGAAATGTAAATTCATACAGCTACTAAGGAGAACAGTATGAAGGTTCTTTTAAAAACTAAAAATAGAGTTACCATATAACCCTACAATCCCACTCCTGGGCATATATCTGGAGAAAAAACATGACTCAAAAGGATATATGCACACCAATGTTCACTGCAGCACTGTCATAGTCAAGACATGGAAGACATGGGAGGAACTTAGATGTCTGTTGACAGTATAATGGATAAAGAAGATGTGGTATATATATATATATATATATATACCTGTCTCTTATACACATCTAGATGTGTATAAGAGACAGATGATACCATGCATAGAAGATCCTAAAGATGCCACCAGAAAACTACTAGAACTCATCCATGAATTTGTTAAAATTTCAGGTTACAAAAGTAATACACAGTAATATGTTTCATTTCTATACACTAACAATGAAATATTACAAAGAGAAATTGAAGAAATAATTTCATTTACCATCACATCAAAAGGAATAAAACACCNCACCTCACACCAGCCAGAATGGCCATCATCAAAAAAGTCCACCAAGAACAAATGCTCGAGAGGGTGTGGAAAGAAGGTAACCCTCCTACACTGTTGGTAGAAATGTAAATTCATACAGCTACTAAGGAGAACAGTATGAAGGTTCTTTTAAAAACTAAAAATAGAGTTACCATATAACCCTACAATCCCACTCCTGGGCATATATCTGGAGAAAAAACATGACTCAAAAGGATATATGCACACCAATGTTCACTGCAGCACTGTCATAGTCAAGACATGGAAGACATGGGAGGAACTTAGATGTCTGTTGACAGTATAATGGATAAAGAAGATGTGGTATATATATATATATATATATATACTCAGCCATTAAAAAGAATGAAATAATGTAATTTTCAGCAACATGGATGGACATAGAGAGTGTCATAATGAGTGAAGTAAGTCAGATAAAGAAGGAGAAATATCATATGACATCCTCTATATGTGGAATCTGAAAAGAAATGATACAAATAAACTTACGAAACAAAAAGAGACTCACAGACTTATAAAACAAACTTATGGTTGCCAGAGGGAAGAGACATTTAGAGAGTTTGAGAGTGTCATGTGCACCCTGCTATATTTAAAACAGACAACCAACAAGGACTTATTGTGTAATACATGGAACTCTGCCCAGTGTTATGTGCCAGCCTGGGAGAGGATGAATGGATATTTGTATACATATGGCTGAGTCCCTTCACTGTTCACCTGAAACTATCACAACATTGTTAATAGGCTATATCCCAATACAAAATAAAAAGTTCAAAAGAAAAAAAATTTCTGACAAACAAAAGTCCAGGAACAGATGGCTTCATGGGGGAATTCTACGAAACATATAAAGAAGAGTTAATATTTATCCTCCCCAAATTATTCCAAAAAATTGAAAGAGGAAGGAATTTCCCAAATTTATTCTACAAGACTACCATTATCCTGAAACCAAAATCAGAGAAAAACACTACAAAAAAAGTAAAAGAAAATTACAGGCCAACATCTCTGGTAAATATAGATGTAAATATCTGCAAATCAAATTTAATGACATGTATAAAGGGCCATACACCATGATCAAGTGGGATTTATTCCAGGGATGCAAGGATGGTTCACTATCTGTATATCATTTAATGAAATACACCACAGTAACAAAACGAAGAATAAAATCACATGATCATATCAAAAGATGGAGAAAAAAAAATTTGACCAAATTCAACATCAATCCATGATAAAAATTCTCATCAAATTTGGTTTAGAAGGAACATAAGAAAGACCATTTAGAACAAACCCACAGTTAACATCATATTCAATGATAAAAGACTGAAAGCTTTTCCTTTAAAATCAGGAGGAAGACAAGGATCTGCACTCTTGTCACTTCTATTTAACATAGTACTAGGAGTCCTTGACACAGCAATCAGACAAGGAAAAGAAATAAAAGGCATCCAAATTGTAAGAAAGAAGTAAAGCTGTCATTATTTGCAAATGACGTAATACTACATATAAAAAATGTTAAAGTCTCCACCAAAAAAACTATTAGAACTAATAAATGAATTTGGTACATTTGCAAGTTACAATATTAATATACAGAAACGTGTTTCTTTTCTATACACTATACAATAATGAACTATCAGAAAGAGAAAGCAAAAAAGAAAAATTCCCATCCCACTTAAAATAGCATCAATTTTTTGGCAGAAACCAATACAACATTATAAAGTAATTATCTTTCAATTAAAAATAAAAATTAAAAAAATGAAATAGCATCAAAAAGAATAAAATATCTAGGAATAAACCTAACCATGGAAGTGAACAATCTATACTCTGAAACTATGAGACAATGATGAAAGAAATTGAAGATGATACAAAGAAATAGAAAAATATTCCATGTTCATGAATGAGGAAAATTAATTTCAGTGAAATGGTGATACCACCCAAGAAATCTACAGATTTAATGCAATTTCTCTCAAAACACCCATGGCATTCTTACAGAACTACGACAAATATTCCTACAGTATGTATGGAACCACAAAAGACCCCAACTTGCCAAAGAAATATTAAGAATAAAGAACAAAGATGGAACAATCATGCCTTTCAGACTATACTACAAAGTAATCAAAACAGTATGATATTGGCACAAAGACAGATAAATAGATCAATGGATCAGATTAGAGAACCCAGAAATAAACACATATGCATATGGTCATCTGATACAACAAAGGAGGCAAGAACATACAATGGGAAAAAGACAGTCTCTTCAATAAATGTTGCTGGGAAAACTGGACAGCTATATGTAAAGAATGAAACTAGAACATTCTATAACATCATATACAAAAATAAAATAAAAATGTATTAAAGACCTAAATGTAAGATTACAAACCATAAAACTCCTAGAAGAAAACAGTCAGTACATTCTTTAATATAATTCTTAGTAACAATTTTTTTTGCAGACAGTTGTCTCCTCAGGTGCTATCACTGAATGTTCACTTTCTCTCATGTCCCACATCCAATCTGTCATCAAATTCTGCTCGCTTTACTTTCAAAACATATCATGCACCTCTATGTTTATAGCAGCACTATTCACAATAGCCAAGGTATGGAAACAACCTGAATGTCCATTAGCAGATGAATGTATAAAGAAATGTGGCTTGTATACATACACACACATATATAGCCATAAAAAATGAAATAATGCCATTTTTAGCAACATGAATGGACCTAGAGATAATCATATTAAGTAAAATAAGTCAGAGACAGAATCATTTCATATCACTTATATGTGGAATCTAAAACACTGACACAAATGAACTTATTTGCAAAACAGAAATAGACTCAAAAATATAGAAAACAAACTTATGGTTACCAAAGAGGACAGCAGGAGGGTGGAGATAAATTAGGAGTCTGGGATTAACATATATACACCAATATATATATAATAAGTAAACAACAAAGATCTACTATATAGTACAAGGAACTATACTTAATATCTTGTAATAACCTATAATGGAAGAGAATCTGATAAGGAATATAGCTACATATTGATATATATACATATATATATATATATGAATTACTTTGCTGTACACTTGAGACTAACTCAACACTGTAAATTAACTATACTGCAATTTAAAAAAAGTACCCAGAATCTGACTCCTAGTTCCCATCTTCCCTCCTACCACTCTACTTTGTAATCACCATCTCTTACCTGGATATTGCAGTAGCCCTATGACTGCTCTCTCTCTCTGCCTCCTTTGCCCTCTTACAATCTATTCTCAATATAGTAGCCAGAGTGCTCTCATTAAAACACAATCAGGTCATTTAAACCATCTGCTGAAAATTCTCCCAAAGTTCCCCAATTAATTCAGCATAAAACCTAAATTCCTACAAGGCCTTATAAGATCTAACCCACATAACTTTTCTCATCTCAACTCATACAGTTCCCTTCCCCTCCTTGCTCACTTTACTCCAACCTTCAACCCAGGTTCGAACATAGCAATTCTGCTTTTACCTCATAGTTTTTTCCTCTACCCCGAGATAATCACATTACTTGCTTCCTTACTTCTTTTGGGTCTTTTCTTTACATTGTCTATGGGTAAGGTACTTGCTGTGGTCTGAATGTTTGTGTTCCCCCAAAATTCGTTGAAATCCTAACCTTGCAAATGTGATGGTACTAGTAAGTGGGACCTTTGGGCAGTGATTAGGCTCATTGGAACCCTCATGAATCGGATTGTTGTTCCTATAAAAGATATCCCACAGAGCTACCTAGGCCCTTCCACAATGTGAGGACACAGTGAAAAGGTACTGGCTATGAACCAGGAAAATGTTATTACCAAAACACAACATCCTAGTGCCTTGATCTTGGACTTTCCAGACTCCAGAACTGTAAGAAATAAACTTCTCTTGTTTATAAGCTATCTAGTTGGTGCTATTTTATTATATCAGCCTGAATAAAACTAAGACAGCACTCTTTATCTTATTTAAAATTGTAAAGCTCCCCTATTTTGCTCCACCATTTCCTGCTTCATTCTCTGCTTTCCCTTTTTTCTTTCTTGGCACTTATCGCCATCTAGTATACTATATATTTTACTTAATTTTGTGTAGTAGCTGTCTCCCATATTAGAATGTAAGCTCCATGAGAGCAGGGAATTTTCCCTATTTTATTCACAATTGTATTGTCAGTACTTACAATAGTGCTTAAACATAAGTGGACAGTTAATAAATATTTGAATGAATGAATGAATATACTCTTTAATATCACTTACTCTATTGCATTATCATTTATCCGTTCACAATAAACACACAGTAGGCACAAAATAATATCTGCTGAATGAATGGCAAAAGCCTTCTATAAACTGTAAGACACTCAGCGCTTTATTATTAGGAAATAGTTGCCCTGTTTCCCTCTAGACCACAAATATGAAACTGTTTACTGCTGTTCCTAAGAACTGCCTCTACCCTTTCCATAGGGGGCAACATTTTATTCTCAACCCACCCCCATCCTGGCCATCTCCAAATCAGTTAAAGCTTATTGTTAAAACTAGCATCTCAGACCCAAAGTTTCTCTTCTCTGTTGTCAATTGCATGGGAGCTCAGTCTGCTCCCCATGCCTCCAAGTACTTGCCTGAAGACAAGTATCTCTAACTTAACCCCCCCACACATATCCCCACATCTGATCTGATATTTAAAGCACTTTATATTTTCCAAAGCACTTTGTGTCCATTTTTAAATTTGATCTCCACACTAATCCTGCAAGTATCAACACCTCCATTTTTTTTTTTAGATGAGATACCAGAGGACCATAAAGTGATTAGCCAAGAATATATACCTAATAAATGATAGTTCAGGGCTGGGAATCAGATTCATAGAATTCAGTTCTTTTCACCCCATTAAATATCCAACAAGAAAATAAACATGAATAAATGAATATACTGCATGTAGAACTCCTAGTTAGCAGAGAGAATGCACGTTCCATATAACAATGAATAAGGACAGCACTCATTGGAGTTCTTCCACTTAATTCCTACACCATTGTGTATACCATTCAATTGGCATGGACCTCACCCTATTCAAGAAATATAATAATCACATAAAGCCTCAAAACCAGAGCTAAAGATTTCCCAGAGTGAGACATTCTGCTGCCCAGAAGCAAAGGAAATGTGTTAAGTGCTGGGGATAGGAAGGACAAAGAGGACTCAACAACCTTCCTTCATTCTCCACTAATTTAAACTGTAGGAAACCAAGGAAGTGGCTTGGCTGGAAAATTAACCTTTAGTTATTCATTATGTCTGTCATTTATAGGTTGCATATTCATGAGAACTTCATAGCACAAAAGCCTGCTAATAGGGATTACAACCAAATAGTCATCTCTAGGGGACCTTGAAGGCCAATAAGGTAAAGAAAACATACACACGCATAGTAAGGACTGAAAGCTGAAAGAGTTCAGTGTTACGAGAGAGGTGCAAAGCACAAAGTGAGTGATGCTAAGTCAGGAGGAAACATATCCAAACCTGGAGAATAAGAAATATCCTTATAGAAATGGGCCTGGTGGCTGGGTCTAGACAAATAAGTTGGGCACTGGCTTGCGATTGTTAGAGAAGGGGAGGGCAAGTAATAGTGAGTTCTGAGAACACTGTTCAGGAAATTGTGAAGCATGTGATGAAAACAATGAATTATTCAGTGTGACTGTACTGCAGAGTACAAGAAAGGATAAGTGGGCATCAAGGTGGCAGATGAAGGTTAAGGCTAGCTTCAGAATTCACTGTGAGTACCCAAAACAGGAAGGGCACATGGGGTGGATGGAGAGGGGAAATGAATCCTCATAGCAAGGCTCAAGTTTCTCTGTACTGACCCTGAGCTCTCATATAGCCTGTCCTTATCCCTTCTGGTAATAGAACAGTCCAAATGAATTTTTCTCTTCATTCAGTTGTACCTTACTTTTACAAGGCACATTCAGTTTCTAGGGAAAGACTTCACATGGCAACAGGCAAGCATGATCTGGTACCACAGTAAAGTGCTTCTTTCTGGCTCAAAAGGGCAGGACTCTGCTAGGTAGCCACCATGTAGGTTCCCTTCCTCTTTCCAGCTTAACACCCTGGTCCTCAGTCAGTCATGCATCCTATTAATTCTCTTGTTCAATTGGGAATCTGAATACTTTAGCTTATCCTCTAATGAAAGATTTGCTTGGGCCTTTCTAATTGGCAAGGCCATTTTCCTCAATAGCCCTAATTTCTGAACATGTTTTTATGTTTTAGAGATTCAGGCTGTAAGGAATAATGTAGAAGGCTCAATTATCTTAAGAATTTTCCCTCTTTACCCTCCATCTCACCTCTCTTTCTTTCCCTTCAGGAGTATGTATTAAGCCACATTGAGGCTCTATCCAAGATAAAGGTTCTACTGAAGCCACTTTCACATCTAATTTTTTTCCCTGGTTTATTGCCCTACCACTATTTCAAGCTCTTTTCTTAACATAAGCCAATGTGAAAAAGCACAAGGGAGTTTAGTTAACGAAGTGCTCACTGTGAGTCAGAAGTATAAAATGGCTGCCAAGATAAAAGTTATAGCAATTTCATTAGAAAGAGAGGATCCAAAAGGAGGGAGATGAGACTATTTGCTCTGCTTTGCTGTTCTACCCCCAGAAGAGAGCATCTACTGTCTCACCACCATTTTTGAGAATGCTGTGAGTGAGAAGGGAAAGGAGCATTGTCCTGGGAGGCTGCAACCACTTGGGTCTCCTGATAGTTCCTCAAAAGAACAGGCACACTCCTGCCTCAGGGCCTTTGAATGGGTCTTCTCTCTACCTGCAGCACTTCCCCTAGTTCTTGATATCACTTAATTCCTCACTTCACTAGGCCCCTGTACAAATAGCACCTCTCCTGAGAAGCTGCCCCTGATCTTCCATTTAAAACAGTCCTTCCCATCACTCTCTACCTCTCTTTTTACTGCTTTGTTGCATGACACTTATCATCTCCTGACACATATTTTGTTTCTTCCATTAGAATATAAACTCCATGAACACAGGATTATTGTGTACTTTGTTTACATTGCACGAGCTCAATACATATTTATACAAACTTTTTCATACCATCTACCTCATTGTGTTGCAACTTATTTTTTTCATTTGTCTTGTCCCCGCTAGAATTTTACTTAAGAAACTTTTCTCTAATTTTTGACATTTTTTTAAATTATCTAGCCAATACTTGGCATGAAGAGTGTTGGATGGATGGATGAATGTGCTGGCAGGGATATCGTAGAGAGGTTTCAAAAGCTGGATGAGGTTGGCCTAGATCCACATTGCCAAATACAGTAGCTACTAGATACTTATGATTACTGAGCATTTGAAATTAAGCTTGTTTGAATTGAGATGTGTTACAAATGTAAAATGCACACCAGATTTTGTTTAGTTGCTAAGTTGTGTCTGATTCTTTTGCAATGCCAAGGATAGTAGCCTGCCAGCCTCTTCTGTCCATGGGATTTTCCAGGCGAGAATACTGGAGTGGGTTGCCATTTCCTTCTCCAGGGAATCTTCCTGACCCAGGGATCAAACTCACTTCTCCCGCTTTGCAAGTGGGTGCTTGACCACTGAGCCACCAGGGAACCCATGCACACCAGATTTTGAAGCCTTGGCATGAAAACATGTGAAATATCTCATCAATAATATTTTTGTTGATTATATGTTTAAATAATAATATTTTGGATATACTGGGTTAAATAAAACACATTCTACATTCTTAAAATTGAATTCAACTGTATCATTTTTCCTTTTTAAAGTAAATATTAAAATAAGTTAAAATACATTACATATATGACTAACATTATATCTGTGTTGAATAGAAGAGATTTTTTACAATCTCCATGTTTAAACTTCAACCTTTATAGGCTTGTGAGGGTATATATGGCGAGTATTAAAGCTGTTCGCTGAAATTGACAGAGAAGTTTCTCCATAATTACTGCTCCTGGTGGCAGTAGGGTCAAATGAGCGATAGTCACTCAATCATGTCTAACTCTTTGTGACCTCATAGACTGTAGCCTGCCCAGCTCTTCTGTCCATGGAATTCTCCAGACAAGAAGTGCTATGGTTTATTATTCAATCTCATCTTTCTCATTCCTGTCTTCTTTCACACCCACTTGTCCAGAGTAGCTAGCAACAAGCCAGATGGAATGGTTAGAGCTTTTTACCTCCTTTCTTAGCTTCTGCCCACCCATGTTTTCCCTGATGGTGACAACAATGAACAGATAAATAGTCCAAAGATGAGCCACAAATTGGAAGAATAAAGTCTACCCACAAATACCCTGGATCATCCACATGTAGCTGAATCCCCACTTTGAAAAATCTCTCTTTTCCTGATAATTGACTTTATCCATATAGCTAAATCCCC
>SJYA01014314.1:0-10489 GCA_006410615.1 Neotragus moschatus
CGCCTTGCCCATCGGATTTCTGCCACGTGACCGTTTCACGGGTGGGATTCCCACACTGGCTCCCGGCATTCTCTGACAAGCAGAAAAGTACATTTTTAGCTCTTAAGGGTTTCCCTGGCTTCTAAAGTTCTCTTTAAATATTGAATGCCATTTACCTGGGTATCTTAATGAGTTTTTAAATTGAGATATTCAAACCATAAAATTTACCCTTTAAAAGTGTACAGTGTGGTAGGTTTTAGTATATTCACAAAGTTGTGCAACCACTACCACTATATAATTCCAGAGCATTTTCATCACCCTAGAAAGAAATACTGTACTGATTAGCAATTACTTTCCATTCATGCTTCCACTAGAACTCCAGTTTCTGCTTCTATCTTAACACAGACATCTTCCCTCTGAGTGTATTTCTTCTCCCTAGCTGTCGCCGTACGGACTTCGCTTTTCTTACAAGGACAGCAATTATGTTGAATTAGGGCCCACTGTGGAGAAGGCGATGGCAAACCACTCCAGTACTCTTGCCTGGGAAATCCTGTGGGCAGAGGAGCCTGGTAGGCTGCAGTCCATGGGGTTGCGAAGAGTCGGACACAACTGAGTGACTTCACTTTCACTTTTCACTTTCATGCATTGGAGAAGGAAATGCAGCCCACTTCAATGTTCTTGCCTGGAGAATTCCAGGGATGGGGGACCCTGGTGAACTGCTGTCTATGGGGTCGCATAGTCGGACATGACTGACGTGACTTAGCAGCAGGGCCCACTGTAATCCAGTAGCGGGAGTTCCCCAATGGCTCAGCTGTTAAGAATTCACATGCAATGCAGGAGACATGGGCTCCACCTGTGGGTTAGGAAGATCCCCTGGGACATCTCACTGGAGCAACCCCCTCTAGTATTCTTGCCTGGAAAACCCCATGGACAGAGGAGCCTGGTGGACTGTAGTTCATGGGGTTGCAAAGAGTTGGACACGACTCAAGCAAATTTGCATTCAGGCATGCTAATCCAGTATGACCTTATTCTGAACTTGATTACCTCTGCAAAGACTCTTTTTCCAAGTAAGGTAATACTCACAGGGAGTAGACATAATTTTTTTCCCCGACATCCTGGTAGGTATAAAGGAGTATGTCATTTTGATTCACTTATTTATTCAGCTACAGCAAGTCTTAGTTGTGGTCCATGGGATCTTCCTTGTGTCTCTGAGATCTTTTATTCTGGTGCACAGCTTCTCTAGTTGTGGACACAAGCTCCACAGAACAGGCTTCGTAGTTTAGACATGTAGACTTTGTTGGTCCACAGCATGTAGACCAGGGATTGAAACCATATCCCCTTGCATTGCAAGGCAGATTCTTAACCATTGGACCACCCAGTAAATCCTGTTTGTTGTTTTGATTTGCATTTCCTACTGATATTGAGCATCTTGTCTTCTGCTATTGGCCACTGGTATATATTCGATGCAGAAATGTCTGTTAATGTCCTTAATATGCTTTGCCTATTTTGGGCGAAAGTTGCCCTGTCTTGCCCCCTCAAACAATTCAGTTGGGTTGTTTGCCCCCTCCCCCCAGTTGTTTGTGTGTGTGTGTGTGTGGAGTTGTAATTTTTATACTTTCTGGCTTCTAGACCCTTACCAGATAAATGTTTTCTTCTATTCTGTGGATGATTTTTCACTTCCTGGGTAGTGTCCTTTGATAGATAAAAGTTGTTAATTTTTAAGTTAATTTTTATTGGAGTATAGTTGCTTTACAATGTTTACAAAGTGAAAGTTTTTCATTTTGACATTACCTATCTTGTTTTGATTGCTTATGCTTTAGGTATCATGTCTAAAAACCTGTTGCCTAATCTGAAGTTACCTCGGTTTTCTTCTAAGAGTTTTATAGTTTTTAGCTGTTGTATTTAGGTCTTTGATTTACTTTGAATTAATCCGTTTGAGTATAATTTTGTATATTATGTGAGGTAGATGTCTAACTTAATTCTTTCTCATTTGGAGATCCAGTTGTCCCAGCACCATTTGTTGAAAAGACTGTTCTTCCTCCTGTTGCATTGTTTTGCATCTTTGTTGAAAATCAGTTGACCATACATATGAGGATTTATCTCCTAACTCTTAACTCTGTTTCATTGTTCTATATGTCAGTCCTTCTGCTAGTACCATACAGTATTGTTACCTTTTAGTGAGTTTTGAAATTGAGAAGTGTGAATTCTCTTACTTAAAAAAAAATTAATTTATTTGGCTGCCCTGGGTCTTAGTTGTGGCACTTGGGATCTTTAGTTGTGACATGCCAACTCTTAGTTGTAGAATGTGGTATCTAGTTCCCTGACCAGGGATTGAACCCGGGGCCCTTGCATTGAGAAATCTTAACCGCTGGACTGCCGTGAAATTCCCAATCACTGAGTATTTCTAATCCAGAGTTTTACATGGCATTTGTATGTCGTTTCTTTCACAAGTTGGTGCAATGTCCCTTCTTTCCACAACCAACCTGTTCTCGAACATTATGCTTAAGCTTCTCCTCCTTGAAGCCTTGCTAGGACATTATATAGCTTTCAGTGATCCTCTCCCCTGAATGTTAAACACTTGATTGATTGATTGTCTGCCAGGCATTTATTTAGCATGATAATTCATTGCTATCTTTAGATAGCTTTGATGAAATATCTAGTTCCTGTCCTTTTGCTTTATTTTGTGTGTTATTTGTTGCATATTTCTGGATTCTTTTCTTGAAATAAAGTTCAGTTATTGGAGGCTGTGACCAATGTAATTATCTTTTTTCTTTTACTGTTTCTGCCTTTCACAATAGATGGATAGCCATTAGTGAAGTTATCATTGGTGTCTTGGGACTTTACTGATTGCTATCTAGCTACTTAAACTCCTTTTTTTGAACCCTCTAATTTAGAGCAGAAGATAGGATGCAAGAAGAACAGATTCTTTGAATAAAATTGTGATTAACTATATAGTCAATATATTTGCATATCATGCTTTTTCAAAGGAAGAGTTTGGGGTAGAATACCAGTACTTCTTAATCCTAAGAAAGGATTCTGTTTCATTAATTCTCCTGGTGGCTTATATCAATGAACAGAAATACTGAAAAGTACTCAAAATATTTTCTCATTGTTTTGTTTTAAGCTTACTTTATATTAAGTATTTTAAGGGGGCCAAAATATTTTCTCATTGTTTTGTTTTAAGCTTACTTTATATTAAGTATTTTAAGGGGGCCATCTTTAGATATTTGTGTCATTTTTAGTGGTACTTTCCGTGCTCTGAGTTTGAGCTATGCATTTATAGATTCATCACCTCTGACATGAATAGTAGTCTTGGTAAGAGGTGTGGGAAGTGAGCCCTAGTACTGTGTCACCAAAGACAATATGCCAGTCTTTCCTCCTTATCTCTTTCAGGTAGGATTAGAATTATTTATAATCCATTATTATAGTCATTTTTTGAAGGGCCAGAAACAGTAAGGTTATAATAGCACAGTTATTCCTGAGGAGCTGGTTTAAAAAACACTTAGAAGTAAATACTTTGCTTTGAAAATTTTTCTAGAAAAAATAATTACTTGAGATTTTCAAAAAAGTAAATTTGGGATGGAGAATTTATTGTTTTAAGGAGGTAAAAATTATAGTTTTAGTTTTGGTTTAAGAACATTAACAGTAAAATTTGTCAAATAGGGTTTTTTTCCTAAATCCCAATGTATGTGTTTATTAGTACTGGTGTACCTCAGAGATATTTCAGATTTGGTCCTGTGCATACATGCTAAATCACTTCAGTCATGTCTAACTCTTCGTGACCTTGTGGACTGTAGAGCCTACAAGGTTCCTCTCTCTATGAGATTCTGCAGGCGAGAATACTGGAGTGGGTTGCCATGCCCTCCTCCAGGGGATCTTCCCAACCCAAGGATCGAACCCAAGTCTCCCACATTGCAGGCAGATTCTTTACAGTCTGAGCCACCAGGGAAGCCCTTAGCACCCATGCACATAGTTAAATGGCTTAAAACAATGCAAATACATTACCTTACAACTCTGGAGGTCAGAACTCTGAAAAAGGTCTAATAAGGCTAAAATCAAGATATCTGCAAAACTGTTCCTTCTGGTTGCTTTAGGGGAGAATCTGCTTCTTTACCTTTTCCAGATTAAGACATAATAGTATTATGTTTATAAAAACAGTGCTCACACCTAATTAAAAAACACTTTATTGCTAAAAAATGCTAACATCATCTGAGCTTTCAGGGAACTGTAATCTTTTTGCTGATAGAGTAGGGCCTTACATTGATGCTGAAGACTGCTGACTGAACAAAGTAGTGGTTGCTGAAGATTGGGGTGGCTGTGGCAATTTCTTAAAGTAAGACAGTGAGGAAATTTGCTACATCAGTTGACTCTTCCTTTCATAAACAATTTCTCTGTAGCGTGCTCTGCCGTTTGATGCCTTTTTACCCACAGTAGAATTTTTTCAGAATTAGAGTCAAGCCTCTTAGACTCTGCCACTGTTTTATCAACTCAGCTTATGTAATATTCTGAATCCTTTGTTGTCGTTTCAACATTTTTCACTCAGAATAGATTCCATCTCAAGAAACCACTTTCTTGGCTCATCCATAAGAAGCAACTGGTCATCTGTTCAAGTTTTATCGTGAGATTGCATCAGTTTAGTCGTATATTCTGGATAACTAGCAGCACCTACGTCAGCACTAGCTGCTTCACCTTGTACTTTTATGTTTGGGAGACAGCTTCTTTCCTTGAACCTCAAGAACTAACCTCTGCTAGCTTGAAACTTTGCTTCTGCAACTTCCTTACCTCTCAGCATTCATCAGATGGAAAGAATTAGGGCCTTGCTCTAAATTAAGCTGTGGCTTAAACGAATGTTGTGGTTATTTTTGATTTCTCTATCCAGGCCACTGAAAGTTTCTCTATATCAGCAGTAAGTCTGTTTCGCTTTGTTATCATTTGAATATTCACTGGGGTAGGACTTTAAAGTCTCTTGAAGAACTTTAATTTGCAGTCACAACTTGAGTGTTTGGAACAAGTTTTGGCTAGTCTCAGCTTTTGATATGCCTTCCTTACATAATCATTTCTAGCTTTTGATTTAAAGTGAGAGTTGTGTGACTCTCCTTGAACACTTCCTTTCACTTGAACACTTCAAGGCCTCTGTAGCATTATTAATTGGATTAATTTCAATATTGTTGTGTCCTAGGGAATCGAGAGGTCCACAGAGAGGGAGAAATGGAAATAGCTGGTCATGGGAGAAACCAGAGCACGCACAGTCTTTATGGGTTAATCTTACTATCTTGCATTGTTGTAATTCATAGCGTCCCCCCTAGAAATACAATAGTAACATCAGAGATCAGTGATCATAGGTCATCATAACAAATACAATGGTAATGATATAATTATTAAAATGTGATACAGAGGCAGTAAGTGAACAAATGCTGTTAGAAAAATGGTGCTTGTAGACTTGCTTGATGCAAGATTACCACAGACTTTGAATTTATAAAAAACACAGTGTATCTGAAGCACAATTAAGTGAAGAACAGTAAAATAATAGTTTTATGATGTTTATTAATATCTTAATTATATTGAAAATGATTAATTTTATTTGAAAAGCTTTTCCATCTGTTTATTCTTGCATTCATCTGTACATCAATTGTTTATTTGATCCTTCATTTATACTGGTCTAGGCATTGAAAATATAGCAGTGAATGAGACAAAGTTTTGTCTATGTGGAACTCCTATTTTAGTTAACTTACTTTTCAATATGGATCTCTAGATGTAGATTTAATAATCTCTAAAATGTTCTTTCTAAATTTTTAGAACTGAGTGCTAAAGAAAAAATAATCAAAGACATGCAAATAACCCTGGAAGAACAAGAGCAAACTCAGGTAGAACAAGATCAAGTGCTTGAGGCTAAGTTAGAGGAAACTGAAAGACTGGCCACAGGTAAAACAAGATTGCTTACATATTTCAAAGCATACTTTTTCATTTTCTTTCTTTTACTAGTTTGCTTTCCTTTTTAATGTGGTTTAATATTTATAAAAATTTATAAGAAACTATTTATTGTCTTTTTGGAATATCCTATCACTTGTTATGTTTTACTGTGATGGAGATTGTTGTATCTCATTGAAAAAAGGAATCAGTACACTTTCACAATAACTGGATGATTTGCTTACAGTGTTCCCCAGATGTTAAGAATAAACTTTCAACTTTTTTCACCTCTCTACAGCAATTGGTATCATCTTGTATGTTTAGCTCAATAAATACTCTGATTCTATCCTTCAGAATACTATCAATAGGTTTTTGCTTTTTTTTTTCATTTTTGAGAGCATGAGGTTTTCTATATATTGGCACGCATTTAAACTGTATACTCAGAACACTATTCATTGAGTTACTGGGGGGTTATCGTAGTTCTTGTCTAAGAATTTGGTAAACTTGTAGAGTGGTCGGTGTGTATGTGAAAATCTCTCAGTCGTGTCCGACTCTTTGTGACCCCACGGACTATACAGTCCATGGAATTCTCCAGACCAGACTGCTGGAGTGGGCCTTTCCCTTCTCCAGGGGATCTTCCCAGCTTAGGGATCGAACCCAGGTCTCCTGCACTACAGATGGATTCTTTGCCAGCTGAGCTACAAGGGAAGCCCAGAATGGTCTCAGTTCTATTTAATATCTTGGCCTATGATCTTCTGCTTCTGGGCTCTGCTGTCTGTATTCCTGTCTGTATCCCATGCCACATACATCTCTGTGCAGTATAACTTTTGCATGTAGTTAAAAAAATTTTATATTTCTATATCAGAATTGGAAGAATGGAAGGAAAAATGCAAAGATTTGGAAGCCAAACACAATCAAAGCTCAAATAAAGAATTTGAGGATAACACAGATGTACTTAATACAAAACTCAGAAAGCTTCAAGATGAGTTACAGGTATGATTTTTATCTGCATGTGTAATTGTATCTATATATTTATTATATTTCTCATAAGATGATTTAGTAAATATTTGATAACTTAGATATTGATATACTCATAGCTGGGAAATGTTAGAATATAATTTCTCAGTACACACTGAAATGACATGGGGAAGAGATTCCCTAGAATACAGGCTGCGGCTGCTGCTGCTAAGTCGCTTCAGTCGTGGCCGACTCTGTGCGACCTCAGAGACGGCAGCCTACCAGGCTCCCCCGTCCCTGGGATTCTCCAGGCAAGAACTGGAGTGGGCTGCCATTTCCTTCTCCAGTGCCTGAAAGTGAAAAGTGAAAGTGAAGTCATTCAGTCGTGTCCAACTCCTAGCGACCCCGTGGACTGCAGCCTACTAGGCTCCTCCGTCCATGGGATTTGCCAGGCAAGAGTACTGGAGTGGGTTGCCATTGCCTTCTCTAAGAATGCAAGCTACTAAGTGCCAATGAAAATGCACTGGTTGGGTCTTCAATTTTACATATTTAATTCTTGTATCATCATGTCTTACGTCTTTGTACCTATTTTTGTAGTGTTTAAACTTTTAACTCTTTAAATACTGCTGTAGGGAAGAAACTATTAGGAAAATTATTTTGATTATCATNTAAGAATGCAAGCTACTAAGTGCCAATGAAAATGCACTGGTTGGGTCTTCAATTTTACATATTTAATTCTTGTATCATCATGTCTTACGTCTTTGTACCTATTTTTGTAGTGTTTAAACTTTTAACTCTTTAAATACTGCTGTAGGGAAGAAACTATTAGGAAAATTATTTTGATTATCATAAATTTAATTATTAAGCTGGAAAAGAATAGAATTTTATGTCTGAACATTGGAATACATTTGAAACTATATTACTGCATAGAAGATAACCTGTTTTCTCTTTATATATTTTTCTGTATTTAGCGTTCACATACCGTGCATAGAATAGGACATACAGGGCAAAGATTTTTTAATGGGATTTAACAAATATTAGGTAAAATTTTTTACATTTTATTTATTAGAAATTAAATCCAACTATAGTTTTGGCATTGAAGAAAGCATAGTAATGAGTTTTGAAAAGATTACATCTAAATTATTTTCTTAAATTCAGGCTGTATATAATCAGATATTAAACAAATAAATCTGTTCCTTTCTTTTTTGTAACTATTAATTACATACTGTAGAATTTATCCTTTCCATTGTCAGAACCGAAAGCAGCTAGAACAGAGTGGGTAATCCATTAGTTATGAAAAAATACACTTATTACAATAATATGATTATGTATCTTAGGTAATAAACTTTGTAATTCTGTAATGGACTAGTGATAATTTATCTGGCACAGTGGTTTTACAAGTTTTAAAAACAGTAGATTTTTAAATACATCAGCTTTTAGTGTAGTATTGTTATTTTTGCTTCAAAAGTAGTTTTACGTCAGTTTTGAATGTACAAATGAGATGTTTTTGAACTTGAAGGATCTGTGGAAGCCTCTTTAAAATTTATTGATCAACTGTATTTTCTATTCAGCTATTCCCTGTGTTCTTTAATAAATGTTTGTCCTGTTACACAAGTTACTCTTTATTTGACACTCTGTATACCTGGGACAATTTTATTTTTGGGATCACAGCTGGAAATGACCCCTACAAGTCAAAATTTTTTTTTTTAATCTGGCGTTTAAAAAGAGTTGGTTCTCTGTAATTCTTTCAGAAATTTCAGTTATTTCTTCTTAAGCTCACTGATGAAGGAAAGTTCTTAAATGGATTTTATAGCAAAATTAAGTTTATGAATAAAATAACTATTTAGGAAAGCAGCCAACAGTGTTCATTTTATAGTCTGAAATATACTGAAACTTTGTCATTATTTAAAGAAAAATGCTTGTTTTTAGTTTTGAAATGTTTATAAATGCAGATTTATTAACTGCTTTCGAAACATGTGATAGTTACTTGTGCTATTTCTGCATGTAGGAATCTGAACAGAAACATGAAGCTGAAAGAAAAAAATGGTTAGAAGAAAAAATGATGCTTATCACTCAAGTAAAAGAAGCTGAGAATCTACGAAACAAAGAGATGAAAAAATATGCTGAAGACAGAGAGCATTGTTTGAAGCAACAAAATGAAATGGTTGGTAATAGCTGTACTTTATTTGCTGTGTATTTTGCCTGTTTTCTTTGGCTTCTTAAATTTTTGCCTGGGATTCTTAGATTCTTATCAGTGTCTACATGGTTGTGTGGGTTTGGTTTTTTTGTTTGTTTTTAAGGCAGTTTGTCTATTTGTAAAATGAGTTTTCTATCCCAGTTTATCTTGAAGTTCTTATTTTTGGGGAAATAATTATTTCTCAATATCTAGATTCAGAACTTAAAAATATTTTCCTTTTGACTGCTACAGGGTTATCCCTACTCTAATGTAAAATATTTGCATTTTGATCTGTAGATTCTGCTAACATGGTGTATGCATTTTACCTCATAAGCATTTTGTCAGATCTTTAAAAAAAAAAGCACATCAAGTATATACTTTCTAGAAGACTATAGGTAGAAATAACTTTCTGTTTTACCAGCTATAGTTCTCAAGTAATTCTGTCTTATTAATAGTTTGTGTTTTTTCCTCCTATTTTAATCTACAACTTAGTCTCTTTGATACTCAATCAGAAAAAAGTTCAAAGTCATCATTGATCCTGAGAAAACTATTGAGTAATATATTATCTTCAAATGAAAAGATACCCTAACCCTCACCCTGGTTTCCTATTTACAGTAATAATAACATGGCAGTATCACATTGCCATCTCTTGGCATTTCCTTTGTTCATGACAGAATTTTACTTATATCAGCTAAACTTTCCTGTGCAAAAACATTAATTTTCACTAAGTTAAAGAATATTTTCCCACAGATTTTAAAAAATATTTTTTATTTTGAAATCACTTTATTTCCAGAAACGTTGCAAAGCTAGTACAGAGAATTTCTGTATATCTGTTACCCAACTTCTCATGTTAGAGCTTACATAACAACAGTACAGTGATCAAAACCAACAAATTAATATTATTACAATACTGATTGCTAAATTATGGATCTTACTCGAATTTCACCAACTTTCCCACTTTTTTTTCCGGAATATAGAATCATATCTAGGATACTGTGTTCCATTTAGTTGTCAAGTTTCCTTAGAGTCCTGACTCTGTTTTCTTTGTCACATGACAAAGTATGTGAGACTAATACTTGTTATTACTACAGCACTTAGGTGGCAATATATTTCACTTCATGTACCAACGCCACCTGACTGGAGTTAGCTTCAGGAAGTGTTGTGTTGAGCAAGATTGAAATGCTACATCTATCTTAACAGGAAATGCTGCTGCTGGTTCTGTTTCTGTCCATAGCCCATTCAACCTTCCAGACAGTAACAAGAGGCAAGAAGTGAAATCAGAGTTGTTGATTTTCATAGTTAAGTCACTCCAGCCCCAAACCAGGAATGGGCCTACTTCTTTTCCTAATCAGTGGTCCCTCTGGCAGCAATGCCAATGAAAGGTTGTTGTTGAATTATGACACTGGGATTCTCGGCCCCCGGAGGAGAAGAATTCAGTCTGAGGCCAAAGACGAGGCTTGATCGCTCAGA
>SJYA01014315.1:0-10488 GCA_006410615.1 Neotragus moschatus
GCTGGCCCTTCCCAGAGATGTTTTGCAAGACTGAAGACCCTTTCTACTTTACTTCTTCATTGCCTCTCCCTTTCTATTCTGCCTTTCAATTTTTCAGTATTTATTTATTTGGCTGTACCAGGTCTTAGTTGTGGCAGACATACAAACTCTTAGTTGCAGCATGTGGGATCCAGTTCCCTGACCAGAGACCAAACCTAGACTCCTGGCATTGGGAGCACAGAGTTTTAGCCACTAGACCACCAGGGAAGTCCCTATTCTGCCTTTTGACATTGGTTCCTCATTGCTTCTCTCCCTCTGGCTCTATAAAAGAACCTGGCATCCAGAAGATGGTTGCTTTGAGACATTAGTCTGCCATCTTCTTGCAGTCAGCCAGCTTTCTGAATAAAGTTGTATTCCTTGCCTAACACCTTATCTCTTGTATTCATGGGCCTGTCATGGGTTGAGCAGAGTGTGGTTACAGTTGGTAGCACCTTCAGTTGGCTTCACACAGCTGAGGGCTATGTGGTAGGTCCACTTTAACAATCATTCTCAGGTTAGGTGTCCCCAGAATGCCGGTTTTTCTTTTGATCAAAAAAGAAAACAGGAAATTATGAGAAGCATTTAAATTGAGGACTTGTTTTGCACCTATCAATTCATAGTAAAAACAAAATAAACAAAGAAGCTTCAAAATACATTCTTTCACCAAGACTGGGAACTTTTGGAAAATGAAAAAGTTAATGGACTGTTGATGGTGGTGGAAATGGTTACAGACTTTTCTGGATGCATTACAGCAGCATACTTCAGTGGCTATGAAATTGTTCACACCCTGAAGTTCAGTAATCCCTTTCATGGGAATCTGCCCTAAGGAAGCAATTAAACAGAAGCAAAAGCCTATATAAATATATATACATGTATGTGAAAGATATCCATTGTAAGCATGATTTATAAGAGTAAAAACCTGGAAAGAAGCCAAATTCTCAACAATAAACAAACTGTTGAGTTAAAACACAAAGGCCAATGAAATAGTATGCAGCTATTAAAAATGATAATTACAAAGCACATGTAGAAACACAAAAATGTTTATGATTTTTGCACATACACATGCTGAAAATACAAAATAGCATCCATCATAATCATATCTATGTGGGAAAATGTCATATGAGCAATGCTGGTAGATGATTTGGATGAATCAAAATGATTTTCTTCAGCAGCAAGGTTGTAAAGTGCTTTTCCTTTTAGAAATTGTATTTGAATGATATAGTAGATTATAGTTTTTTCTATTAAAGGAGTGATCTGTCATGTAGAACCTTGCCAGTGGGCTCTGCCAAAGTGTAATTTAAAAAAAGTTCAAAATATGATTCATATGACTGTAAAGTGAACATGTGTCAGACGTTTATTTAACTCATTAGTGAGGAATCTAGTGGATAGTAAAGCTGATTCAAAGAGAATTTGTGGAATAGAGGTTTATATAGTAGTCAGGAGGAGTCTTCTGGAATAAGTCAACCAAGAAACAAACTAGACAACAAAACTTTGGGGTAGTCTTCAATCATTTATGCTTTTATCAGGCAAAAATTGACAAATTAATGTGTAGCTTCTGTTTAAGCCCTAATTAATTATAAATAGTAAATTAAAGGTGTATACCTTACAGCAGCACTGTCCAGTAGAAGCATAATGCAAACTACATATGTAATTTAAATTTTTCTATTAACTCTGTAAAAAAGTAAAACGAGAAGGTGAAATTAATTTTAATATGTGTGTAGCCAAAATATTATCATTTCAATATGTAGTCAGTGTAAAATATGTATTCTCTTGCTTAGTCTTAGTCTCACTGTGTATCTAATACTCACATAAAGCTCCGCTCAATTTGTATGCTACATATTCATTAGAACTGTTGATGTTGCATTTAGGTTTCATAAAATTTACAGTCAAAAGAGTTGTTCCAAGTCTAGTTAAAAATATACTGGAAATTCCCTGGCCACCTGGTGGTTAGGACTTGACATTTTCACTGTTTGAGGAACTAAGATCCTGCAAAGCTAGGACTTGCCTAGTGGTCCAGTGGTTTAGACTCCTTCCTTCCAAAGCAGCTGATGTGGACTCAGTCTCTAGTCAGGGAACTAAGTTTCCACATGCTGCACTGCAAGGCCAAATAATAAAAAGTAAATAAAAAATAACAAATGGAAACACAGATGTCGAGAATGGACTTACAGATACAGTGGGGAAAGGAGGGAGTGGAAAGAATGGGGAAAATAGCATTGATGTATACACACACTATTATGTGCGAAACAGACAGTTGGTGAGATGACCATGTTGATGTTCAGCTGATCAGTCGTGTCTGACTCTTTGTAAGCCCATGGACTGTACCACGCCAGGCTACTCTGTCCTTCATCATCTCCCCGAGCTTGCTCACACTCATATCCATTGAATCGGTGATGCCATCCAACCATCTTGTCCTCTGCCGTCCCCATCTCCTCCTGCCCTCAATCTTTTCCAGCATCAGGGTCTTTTCCTGGGAGTCATCTTTCCATCAGGTGGCCAAAATAACAGAGCTTCAGCTTCAGCCTTAATCCTTCCAGTGAATATTCACAGTTGATTTCCTTTAGGATTGACTAGTTTGATCTCCTTGCAGTCCAAGTTACTCTCAAGAGTCTTCTCCAACACCACAGTTCAAAAGCAACAATTCTTCAGTGTTCAGCCTTCTTTATGGTCCAACTCTCAAATCCATTCATGACTTCTGGAAAAACCATAGCTTTGACTACACGGACCTTTGTTGGCAAAGTGATGTCTCTGCTTTTTAATACACTGTCTAGGTTTGTCATAGATTTTCTTCCAAGGACAAGCATCTTTTAATTTCATGGCTGCAGTCACCATCTGCAGTGATTTTGGAGCCCTCAAAAGTAAAGTTTCTCACTGTTTCCACTGTTTCCCCATCTATTTGCATGAAGTGATGGGACCTGATGCCATGATCTTAATTTTTTGAATGTTGAGCTTTAAGCCAGTTTTTTCACTCTCCTCTTTCACCTTCATCAAGAGGCTCTTTGATTCCTCTTCACTTTCTGCTACAAGGGTGGTGTCATTTGCTTATCTGAGGTTATTGATATTTCTCTGGCAATCTTGATTCTAGCTTATCATGCATCCAGCCTGGCATTTCTCATGACATACTCTGCATTTAAGTTAAATTAGCAGGGTGACAATATATAGTCTTGACATACTCCTTTCCCAATTTGGAACCAGTCCATTGTTCCTTGTCCACTTCTAACTGTTGCTTCTTGACCTGCTTATGGGTTTTGCAGGAGGCAGGTAAAGTGGTCTGGTATTCCCATCTCTTGAAGAATTTCCCACAGTTTGTTGTGTTCCTCAAAGTCAAAGGCTTTGGCATAGTCAATGAAGCAGAAGTAGATGTTTTTCTGAAATTCTCTTGCTTTTTTTATGATCCAAAGGATGTTGGCAATTTGATCTCTGGTTCCTCTGCCTTTTCTAAACTCAGCTTGAACATTTGGGAGTTCTCGGTTCACATTCTGTTGAAGCCTTGCTTGGAGAATTTTGAGCGTCACTTTGCTAGCATGTGAAATGAGTGAAATTGTGCGGTAGTTGGAGCCTTGTTTGGCATGTAGAGCTGGTGAGAAGTTGCTATATTAACACGAGGAACACAGCCTGGCACTCTGTGATGACCTAGAAGGGTGTGGTGGTAGTAGTTGGGAGAGCAGGGAAGCTCAAGAAAGAGAGAATATATGTATAATTATAGTTGATTCACGTTGTTGTGTGGCAGAAACCAACACATTATAAAGCAACTTTTCTCCAATTAAAAGATAAAAAAAAAAAAAAAAAAGATCCCACAAGGTGTGTGGCTCAGCCCAAAACAACTTCCCCAAACCCTACCTATGATACAAATAAAGACAAAGACCTCTGTTATAAAAAAGTGTATAATATATTATATATATTTAAAACTGTCCCAATAACTCTAGCTTTAACATTTAAATTGATTAAAATTAAATAAAATTAAACATTGGGTTGTGCTTGCTACATTTTAGGTGGTCAGCAGACATCTGTGTCTGTGGTTAGAGTATTGGACAGCCTAGAAGGAAACGGTGAGATAATCCTGGGGGAAGCCTCTTGGACCATGCTTGTGTATGATCTTGAAACTACAAGCAGTCATCCTTCCACCTTATTTGTGAGTTTCGGATAATTTTTATCAAGAGTTCTGAGGGTATATAAATTATCTTGATTTTTAAAAACAGCTTTATTGAAATATAATCCACATATCATAAATGTATAGTTAAATGTACAGTTTAATTATACATAAATGTATAGTGGAATGGTTTTTTTTAGTATATTCACAGAATTGTGTCATCATCATTGCAATCAAGTTTAGGACATTTTTATCACCCCCAAAGAAACCCCATACCCATTGCAGTCACACCCCATTTCCCCAAACCCCCTCAGCCCTACGTAGCCACTAATTCTTTCTATGGATTTGACTATTCTTAATATTTCATATAAATGGTTCATTTACTTTGTAGCATGTATCAATACTTAGTTCTTTTTATCACCAAAAATATTCTGTTTTATGAATTTACTATATTGTATTTACCACTTGCCAGTTGATGGATTCTCAGGTTATTCCTCTGATTTTTTTGTGTTGACTGAACTATGGATATTGTCAGATGTTATGGGGCTGCATTCAGCTGGGAATTTGGCAGGGGCTCCTTAGTTTTCCTCCATGCTTAGGAGGAGAACTCCTCCTCCTTAGTTCTCTCTCCACGTTGTGTCTCACTCTCCATGACCCCTCTCTCTCCAACAGGATAGCCTGGACTTCCCTATCCATGGAGACTGAGGTCCAAGAGAGGGAAAACAAGAGGTGCCACTTCTTAAGGGCTTGGCTGTTGCTGTTGTTGCTGCTAAGTCGCTTCAGTTGTGTCCGACTCTGTGCGACCCCATAGACGGCAGCTCCCCAGGCTCCGCCGCCCCTGGGATTCTCCAGGCAAGAACACTGGAGTGGGTTGCCATTTCCTTCTCCAATGCATGAAAGTGAAAAGTAGAAGTGAAGTCACTCAGTCGTGTCCGACCCTCAGCGACCCCATGGACTGCAGCCCACCAGGCTCCTCCATCCATGGGATTTTCCAGGCAAGAATACTGGAGTGGGGTGCCATTGCCTTCTGTGAGGGCTAGGCTATACCGACATAATTCCTGCCACATTCTACCGGTCAAAGAGGTGACAATGTCAGATTTAGAGAGAGGAAAGATAGGCTACATCGTTTGATGGGAGGGGTGATACGTGTGTAATTGGTGGGTAAGGAATGTATGTGGGTTACATCTTTGGATTCTAGCTACCACACCGCACTTATCAGTCATTTTAAAATTAGGTGGGGCCATCTGACTTGTGGACAATGGGCTGTTGGCAAAAATGACATATTTCATTTCCAGGTGAAAGCAAAGAAAAACCTGCAAGATACCCCAGATGCATTATTTCTTCTGCAACTAAGAAGGCTTCATGGTGTAATTACTGTGACTTGCTCCACAGATGATAATTATTTTGCAGTTCCCCAGACCTGCAACTGACTTTGCATTAGCAAGCAAGAAACCTGTGTTGTGATAAGCTGCTTAATTTGGAGGCTGTTTGCTAGGGGAACATAACAGACCTAATTCTGATGAAAATGTATTGCTTATGTTCTTACCTCACCTCTAAACCCAGGACCACTGCTGCTGCCGCAGCTTTCACTTCTCATTGCCCGCCTCATCTACTGAGCCTGCTTTCATGCCGTGGCTTATGACTTCTCTGGATAAACATGTTTAATATAGCTTGACTCTGGGATCTCCCATCCTTAGTGGCTGGTGTACCTGGCTTATTGGTCTTGGACTTCCCCCTTGGACCTGTTGTAGGGTCATAGCAAACAGAGGGGTCTGCCTCAGAGTTATAAACTGAAGGTCTTCATGGCCTCAATTAGGCTTAACTGCAAAAAACTGTAGGCAAAGGGGAGCTGTCTAGAAATTTTTAATTTAAGGAGTGATTTGGGGAAAAAGACTTGAAGAATGATTTGCTCATAAGAGCAGAGTATATGGCTCTGACTTTGTGACTGATAATTAAAAAAAAATACATATATTTGGTCTTCATCTCCATTTCTGGCACAGAGCTCTAAGACCCTTGGAGTTTCTTAAGTGATGAGAAGGAGACAGATATCTTCTTTTATGCAAATGAGGTGAAATTTGAGCCCCACCTAGGGATGGGGGCTGGTTGCCCGGAGAACCAACCCTGTGATTAGAGGACTGGATCTTTCACTCCTACCTCTCTTGACCCTTAGGGAGGGGAGAGGGATTGGAGGTTGATTCAACCAGTGATCAATGATTTAGTCCATAAAGCCTGGGTAATGAAGCCTCCAAAAACCCCAAAGGACAGGGTTCAGAGCTTCTGGGTTGGTGAACATGTGGAGATTTGAGAGCAGCATTCTCAGAGAGGGCGTAGAAGTTCTGAGCCTTTCCCCCATACCTTGCTTTGTGTATTTCTTCTATCTGGCTCTTTTGAGTTATATCCTTTCATAATAAACTGATCGTCTAGTAAGTAAAATGTTTCTCTGAGTTCTGTAAGCTGTTCTAGCAAATTAATTGAACCCAAGGAAGGAGTCAGTAGAACCTCTCATCTATAGCCAGTAGGTCAGAAGCACAGATGACACTCTGGACTTGCAACTGATTGTCTGAAGTGGGCAGAGGGGGAAGTCTTGTGAGACTGAGTCCCTAACCTCTCACTAGACAGCATCAGAATTGTGTTTAATTGTAGCACACCCAGCTAGTGGTGCTTGGCAGTGTGGGGAAACCTGCCTCCTCCTACTAGAACTGGGTGCAGAATTCTTTTTTTTTTGGTGCAGAATTCTTAATGGCAGAGGAGTGAAGCTGAAGAAAGGGAGATCAGTTAGGGAAATGGTAGTTTAATTGTTACTGCCGAAGTCAGTAAATAAATTTACATTATATAATGTTTTATAGCTGAACTTAGATCATTTATTATTAATCATCATAATTCTATAAGATAATCATTGTTCTCTTTTTAGCTGGAATACCAAGGTTTGGGGATGCTGGTGATATGCAGCTACTAATAGGCAAAGCCAGTACATTCATCAGTTCACTCATGCAATCTTATTTAACTCAAATCCCTTTTCAGAATCCTTCTAGGTGGGTCACTGCTCCGAAAACTTTACATCCTGGCACACACAAACAAGGATGATATTTACATGGCATTACTGAGGGAGGTGCTCCTTAGTATTGCCAATAGAGGACATTCAGGTGGTGGCCTAAAGTCTTTTGCTAAGATAATAACGGAAAATAGGAAAGCCATATCAATAATATTCAAATATAATTTTAATTGAAGTAAACATTTAAGTGGTTATGAAATATGGTTTTGGCTTTTGTATCACTATAAAAAGTTTACAGCCTTCAGGATCTCCTGGGACGCCTGTAACCTGTTTATACTCTACAAAGGTGCTAAGTTACAGGAGCCAGGAAACTCTGGGCAATGCCCTGTAAGCTGAGAACACAAGGATGAAGGAGACAGAATGTTTACCCACAAAAATTATGTCTAATAGGCAGAACCCAACAAAATGATTGTTACGATGTAGTTTACTAAATCTGATGACTGAAGTGTATCTAGGGTGCAACCTAACTCAGGCTAAGGGTGTGGAGGTATACTAACTATTTCTTTTCTTTCGTTTTGTTTTTCTTTTTTCACAGAAGGAGATGTTGGGACTCAGGCCAGGCTGCCCCCAGATATGCCAAAATGGTATATTGATTGTTTTGAACGGGAGATACTTAAGGAAAGGCCAGTGCAAGAGGAATGCTCTGGCCTTCCTCTCTGTCTCCTTGAAAGTAGAAAATAAATTTCTCATGTGAAAGGTACCCTCCCTGCACCTGGAGATATAAGGATACCCTTATTAACAGGGTTAATGATACTGGGTTAGTGTGTATAAACAAACTTTGCTACTTGAGTAAACTCTGTAGATTCTTCACTAGTTAAGCACCCAAAGCCTATGTTTGTCTTATCAATTCCTCGCAAATTTATTGTTTGTCTAAAAAGTCTAAAAAACTGCTTCATAGGTACCATTCCTGGGATCTCTGTGCACACAAATTTGCTTTTTTCTCCTCTTGTTGATTTGTCTTGTGTGAATTTAATTACTAGACCAGCCAAAATAACTTGAGAAGGGTGAGGGAAAGTTTCTCCCTCCCCAACAGTAGCATTTATTTGAAGCTTAACATGAAATTTCACAAATAAAATATATATAAACACAAATCCACATTCAGTCATAAGGCAGATAACAAATGACAAGTAAAAACAAAGAAAATCAATTGGTGACTATGAAACTGTGTAACTGAAATTGGGACTTGAACCAGCGGGGATGGGACTCAAATCCAGCCAAAACTCAACAGTCTTCCTACTGAGATCATATACCTAGCTTCAGTATTTAATGAAGTCCAGTTCTTTGATATCTCAATGCAGAAAGGATTCAGTGAGAAATAAAGTGACAGGCAAGAAGTGGCTTTATTTAGAGAGAAACATACTCGACAGAGTTGTGCTATCTCAGAAGGTGAGAGGCCCCGAAATATGGCATGGTTGGTTTTATGGGCTGAGTAGTTTCATAAGCTAATGAGTGGGAGAGTTATTTCAACTCTTTTGAGGCACTGGGCCACCACCCACCTTTTGACCTTGGATGGTTGACCTCAGAATGGTCATGGTGCTGGTCAGTCAATCAGTTCAGTCGCTCAGTTGTGTCTGACTCTTTGGAACCCCATGGTCTGCAGTACACCAGGCTTCCCTGCCCATCACCAACTCACATAGCTTGCTCAAACTCACATTGATAGAGTGGGTGATGCCATCCAACCATCTCATTCTCTGTTGTCCCCTTCTCCTCATGCCTTCAGTCTTTCTCAGCATCAGGGTCTTTTCCAATGAGTCAGTTCTTCACATCAGGTAGCCAAAGCATTGGAGCTTCAGCTTCAGCATCAGTCCTTCCAATAAATATTCAGGACTGATTTCCTTCATGATTGACTGGTTTGATCTCCTTGCAGTCCAAGGGGCTCTCAAGTCTTTTCCAGCACCACATTTCAAAAGCATCAGTTCTTTGGCACTCAGCTTTCTTTATAGGCCAACTCTCACATCCATATGTGACTACTGGAAAAACCATAGCTTTGACTTGTCGGCAAAGTAATGTCTCTGCTTTTTAATATGCTGTCTAGGTTGGTCATAGCTTTTCTTCCAAGGAGCAAGCATCTTTTAATTTTATGGCTGCAGTCACCATCTGCATTGATTTTGGAGCTCCCCAAAATCAAATCTCTGTTTCCACTGTTTCCCCATCTATTTCCCATGAAGTGATGGGACCAGATGCCATGATCTTCTTCTTCTTCTTTTTTTTTTTGCATTCATGCACAATTTTAATTCAATTCTTGCAACACCCCAGTAGGTGAGTCAGTGACAATGTTAACAGGACATATTCAAAGACATCCAGAAGCCAGGAGTAGATGTGAGCTGGAACGCTCCTTATCATGGTGACCCCAATTCCATAACTAATCTCTGTTGGACACACAGCCTTCAGTATCTCCCAGGGGGCTATTGCAGGTCATGCTCCACAGAATCTCCTGGAAGTAACTGTGCCATCCCAGACTCAGAATGGCCCACAGACAAGGCAACCGATTCCCAATTTTTGTCAGGAAAAAAACCACAACTATATCCAGGGCGGGGCGGGGGGTAGTTCACGAGATCAAACCATCCCTGTGGCTTGATCACAGAACTCGTCTTTCCAGTCCTGAACCACCTGCAGGACATCCTTGTTCACCACTGGGCCCTCCAGTCTTCACAGCATGTCCATGCCATTGCTTTCTCTCTTCTTGAGGATGACCTCGGGGCGGAGCACCCTCTTCAGGGCGGCGTCCTGCAGGAGCTTGGCACCCCGGAGCCCGACGCCGTTTGCACTGAGGTCCAGGTGCCGCAGGGTCCGGTTGTGGAGGAGCACGGAGGTCGGGGCCGGGCAGCAGACGGAGGTGAACTGGCACTCCTCCAGCTCGAGAGCCTGGAGGCCAGAGTCAGGGTCCTGCAGGGGCTGAAACAGCAGGACCATGCCGTTGTCTCTCAGGCTGTTACAGCCAAGGTCCAGGCTTCTGAGGCTTTTATTCTTATCAAGAGCAGATGCTATATCTTGACAGCAGTTGGAGGTCAGGGCGCAAGTCCTCAGCACCAGCCTCTGCAGAGACGGAAAGTGTCGCCAGACGTTCCAGAGCTGCTTCGCCCCGTCACCCTGCAGGGCGTTTCCTGCCAGGCTCAGGTGGGTCAGACTCGGGTCACTCACGAGAGAAAAGGCAAGACTTCCGCAGGAAAGCGGCGTGAGGCCACCATTCACCAGCGACAGCCTCTCCAGCTGGGGCGCCAGCACAAGGGGACACTGCTTGCCCCTCTCCAGGGAGCCCCGTCTCAGCATCAGGGTCTTCAGATGGATGTTCCTCTTGAGACTCCTGGTGAGGTCAGCCCCGTTGGTGGGG
>SJYA01014317.1:0-10367 GCA_006410615.1 Neotragus moschatus
TTTTTTTTTGATAAATTTCAAGTTATTTTTTTGTATATGGTATAAGGATGACATTCACTCTATTGTATGTTTCAATCCATTGATGACAGCAAAATTTGTTGGAAAGATTCTCATGGTCATTAAAAGATCTTGGTACTTTTGTCCAATAATTAGTTAACAATAGGTATTTCTAGACTCATAATTAAATCTACTACTATATATGCCTGTCTTAATACCTGCAGAACTATGTCTTAACATTGTTTCTTTAAAATGAAGACGTTTGAGTCCTCCTATTTTGTTCTTCTTCTCCAGGATTGCTTTGGCTTTTTTGGGTCTCTGGTAAAAATATGAACTTGTACATTGTTTGTCAGTTTCTACAGAAAGTCAACTAGAATTCTAATATGAGACTGAGTTAAATTTCAAGATCAATTTGGAAAATATTGCTGTTTTAACAATATTCATTAGTTTGATGCATGAAATATTTATTAAGACCTTTACTTTCAAAAATATTTTATAACTTCTAAACTATATTTTGCATTTTTGTTACATTTACTTCTAAGCATTTGAATCTTTTTCAACCAAGAATTGTAATAGAATTGCATTTTTAATTTTATTTTCATATTGTTAATTGTTGATGTTTGGAAATATAACATTTTTATATTGATCTTGTATACCTATATTCTTGTTATAACTTTATTTACACCTATATCTATATATCTATTTATGTATATTCATATACATGTATACCTATATAATATATATCTATAGCTATGTCTATTTCAGTATCTTTTCCTATACCTATACTCTACACATACAATACACCTAGCTCTGTCTTGTAAATATATATATACATACACATATGTAGCTCTGATTTTATATATATACTTATATATATTAGGGAAATTATGTAACTACTCTTGTGTTTAGGCTTCAGAGACAAAGAAGAAGAGGCCTCTGACTTTGCATCTGACCTACATGAGTACTACCTGACTACTGCTGTGGCCACTACTCACAGACATACCTGCTGTGAGTATCTGAAGAGAAATACAATAGATAAATAGGAAGCAGATCTTGGAATTTGTAAAGTCCCTGGAGGAGGTCTGGCCAATCACTTCCCAGACTTAGCAATGTTTCAAGATTTGCCAGAACAAAGCAAACAGCAGTGTTTTATATATATATATATATATAACACTTATTATATATATATATATATAAGAACTGTTTATATAAAACACTTATTATATATATATATATATAAGAACTGCAGTTTTGCTCCCAGACTGGTAATGATATAAGTTTGTGGCCAGGGGTTTATAAGAGGGAATGCTAAATGGCATTCTTTGAAGTCTCACTCACAGAAGGGACATGCTCCTGGGAGGGGGTGTGCTTTTCCTAATTGGGGCTCCAGATGTGCTATGACCCGGGACTTCTCAGTGCTGTTTAAGTGTGAATATTGGGCAAAACCTGATTTGGTGATGTATTCTCCACTATTTCTATTTCACTTTTCTTTTGATGTCAATATATTGAAATTAAGCTAGATAATTTTCTAATAAATATTTGTATTATTTATTTTTATACAGCAAATGACTTATCTTGTTCACAAATCCCTTGAACCTGAAAAAGAAGTGAAAGTCACTTACTCATGTCTGACTCTTTGTGATCACTTTGACTGTACAGTCCAGAGAATTCTCCATATTTCTCCAGTCAATCTTCCCAACCAAGAGAGAGAACCCAGGTCTTCCACATTGCAGGTAGATTCTTTACCAGCTGAGTCACCAAGGAAACCCCTTTGAACCTGAAATGAAAGTAGAAGTAAAATGAAAATAAAAATTTTTGGTGAAACAATATATACCTAAAACATATATCTGTGCTTTATATATATCTAGTTACCCATTTTTATATATGTATGTATTTCTATATCTATATCTATATATAGAAATAACTAAAGACTTGTCTCATGGGATATTACAGGGTCTGACAAGTCTGCACTTTGCAGGGCAAGCCAACAGAATGGAAATTTAGAGAAGAGTTCATGTTGCCATTTTGGTTACAGATTCAATAGTGCTTAAAACTCATAGGGTGTCTGTGTTGTAGTATTGATGCTAAACTCTTTGTTCTTTGGAAAACCTGGTCTTTTCTCCTAAAGCCTTCAACTGATTGGATGAGGCCCACCTATATTATGGAAGACAATCTGCTTTACTCAAGTCTGACTTAAATGCTAATCACATGCAAAAAAATACTTTAGCCTTTTAATAGCAATTCTTTGTGCCCTTCCTGCTCATGAGCACTTAGAGTTGGGACGTACGAATATAGAAATTTGCCCAAGACCAATGAACAAAATTTAGGTATTGAAAGATTCTACATATGTAGAGCTTGTCTTTGTGTTCTTGTATTTACACCATTTTAATATAGACTTTTTGACACTTAAATATACCACGTATAACAATACATATAAAAGATGGATGTTAAACATAGTAAGGATAAGTGTCTACCCCTCCCCGCCCCCCCCACACACCATTATTACTAAACCTATAAGCAGCGGCTGCACAGCACAGGAGTGGCCTGCGGCTGAGAGGAGATACCTCACACTGAGAGAGTGCACAAGCAACTGCAGTGCAGGACCAGATAGCGGCAATTGGGTGGTGCAGGAGTGGCCAGAGGCAGAGAGGAGTTATCCCGCATCCAAAGTCAGGAGCGGCAGCTGTGAGGACATACTCCACATCCAAGGTAACGAGCAGCAGCTTTGGTTTGCTGGAGCAGCTGGGAAGAGATACCCCAAGTCCAAGGTAAATGAAAACCAAGTTAGATGGTAGGCGCTGAAAGAGGACATCAGAAGGCAGAGAGACTGAAATGACAATCACAGAAAACTAACCAATCTGATCACATGGACAACAGCCTTGTCTAACTCAATGAAACTAGGCTATGCTGTGTAGGGCCACTCAAGACTAACGGGTCATGGTGGAGAGATATGACAGAATGTGGTCCACTACAAAAAGGAATGGCAAATCACTTCAGTATTCTTGTCTTTAGAACCTCATGAACAGTATGAAAAGGCAAAATGATAGGATACTGAAAGGGGAACTCCCCGGGTGGGTAGGTGTCCAATATGATGCTGGAGATGAGTGGAGAAATAACTCCAGAAAGAATGAAGGGATGGTGCCAAAGCAAAAACAACACCCAGCTGTGGATGTGAGAGGTAATAGAAGCAAGATCTGATGCTGTAAATGGCAATATTGCATAGGAACCTGGAATGTTAAGTTCATGAATTAAGGCAAACTGGAAGTGGTGGTCAAACAAGAGATGTCACGTTTGACCATTGGCAGTCTAGGAATCAGTGAACTAAAATGGACTGTAATGGCTGGAATTTGACTCAGATTATCATTTTATCTACTATTGTGGTCAGGAACCCCTTGAAAGAAGTGGAGTAGCCATCATAGTCAAAAAAGAGTCTGAAATGCAGTATTTGAATGCAATCTCAAAAAAGACAGAAAGAGCTCTGTTCACTTCCAAGGCAAACTATTTAATATCATGATAGTCTAAGTCTATGCCACAACCAGTAATGCTGAAGAATCTGAAGTTGAAGTGTTCTTTGAAGACCTTCATGACCTTTGAGAACTAGCATCCCCAAAAGATGTCATTTTTGTTATACAGGACTGGAATGTAAAAGTAGCAAGTCAAGAAACACCTAGAATAACAGGCAAATTTGGCCTTGAATCAAGCAGGGCAAAGGCTAATGGTGTTTTGCCAAAAGAACGCACTGATCATAGCAAACACCCTCTTCCAACAACACAAGAGAAGACTCTACACATGGACATCACCAGATGGCCAACATCGAAATCAGAATGATTATATTATTTGCAGCCAAAGATGGAGAAGCTCAATATAGTCATCAAAAACAAGACTGGGAGTTGACTGTGGCTCAGATCATGAACTCCTTATTGCCAAATTCAGACTTAAATTGAAGAAACTGGGGAAACCACTAGACCATTCAGGTATGACTTAAATCAAATCGCTTATGATTATAAAGTGTAAGTGCGAAATAGATTTAAGGGACTAGATCTGATAGACAGAGTGCCTGATGAATTATGGACATAGGTTCGTGATATTGTTCAGGAGACAGGGATCAAAACCATCCTCAAGAAAAAGAAATGCACAAAAGCAAAATCTGTCTGAGGAGACCTTACAAATAGCTGTCAAAAGACAATAAGTGAAAAGCAAAGGAGAAAAGGAAAGATATATCCACTTGGATGCAGAGTTTCAAAGAATAGCAACGAAAGATAAGAAAGCCTTTCTCAATGATCATTGCAAAAAAATAAGAGGAAAAAAATAGAATGGGAAAAACTAGAGATTTCTTCAAGAAAATTAGAGATACCAAGGGACCATTTCATGTAAAGATGGGCTCAATAAAGGACAGAAATGGTATGGACCTGNCAGAGTTTCAAAGAATAGCAACGAAAGATAAGAAAGCCTTTCTCAATGATCATTGCAAAAAAATAAGAGGAAAAAAATAGAATGGGAAAAACTAGAGATTTCTTCAAGAAAATTAGAGATACCAAGGGACCATTTCATGTAAAGATGGGCTCAATAAAGGACAGAAATGGTACGGACCTGTCAGAAGCAGAAGATATTAAAAACAGGTGGCAAGAATACAGAAAAGAACTGTACAAAAAAAAGATCTTCATGACTCAGTTAATCACTGTGATGTAATCACTCACCTAGAGCCCAACATTCTGGAATGCAAAGTCAAGTAGGCCTTGGCATCACTATGAACAAAACTAGTGGAGGTGATGAAATTCCAGGGGAGTTATGTCAAATCCTTAAAGATAAAGCTGTGAATGTGCTGCACTCAATATGTCAGCAAGTTTGGAAAACTCAGCAGGGGCCCCAGGACTGTAAAAGGTCAGTTTTCATTCCAATCCCAAAGAAAGGCAATGGAAAAGAATGCTCAAACTACCCCACAATTGCACTCGTCTCTTACACTAGTAAAGTAATGATAAAAATTCTCCAAGCCAGGCTTCAGCAATACATGAACCATAAACTTCCAGATGGTTTTAGAAAAGGCAGAGGAACCAGAGATGAAATTGCCAACATCTGCTGGATCACTGGAAAAGCAAGAAAGTTCCAGAAAAACATATATTTCTGCTTTATTGACTATGCCAAAGCCTTTGACTATGTGGATCACAATAAACTCTGGAAAATTCCGAAAGAGTTGGCAATCAGTCCACCTGACCTGCCTCTTGAGAAACCTGTTTGCAGGTCAAGAAGCAACAATTAGAACTGGACATGGAGTAACAGACTGATTCCAGATAGGAAAAGGAGTATGTCAAGGCTGTATATTGTCACCCTGCTTATTTAACTTATATGCAGAGTACATCATGAGAAATGCTGGACTGGAGGAAGCACAATCTTGTATCAAGATTGCTAGGAGACTTATCATTAATCTCAGATATGCAGATGGTGCTACCCTTAAGGCAGAAAGTAAAGAAGAACTAAAGAGCCTCTTGATGAAAGTGAAAGAGGAGAGTGAAAAAGTTGGCTTAAAGCTCAACATTCACAACACTAAGATAATGGCATCTGGTCCATCACTTCATGGCAAGTAGATGGGAAACAGTGGAAACAGTGTGAGACTTTATTTCTGGGAGCTCCAAAATCACCACAGATGGTAATTTCAGCCATGAAATTAAAAGACCGTTATTCCTTAGAAGGAAAGTTACGACCAACCTAGACAGCATATTAAGAAGCAGAGACATTACTTTGCCAACAAAGGTCCGTCTAGTCAAAGCTATGGTTTTTCCAGTGGTCATGTATGGATGTGAGAGTTGGATTGTGAAGAAAGCTGAGCGTCAAAGAATTGGTGCTTTTGAACTGTGGTGTTGGAAAAGACTCTTGAGAGTCCCTTGGATGGCAAGGAGATCCAACCAGTCCATCCTAAAGGAGATCAGTCCTGGGTTTTCATTGGAAGGGCTAATGTTGGAGCTGAAACTCCAATAGTTTGGCCACCTGATGTGAAGAGCTGACTTGTTTGAACAGACCCTGATGCTGGGAAAGATTAAGAGCAGGAGGAGAAGGGGACGACAGAGGATGAGATGGTTGGATGAAATCACCAACTCAATTGACATGAGTTTGGGTAGGCTCCAGGAGTTGGTGTTGGACAGGGAGGTCTGGTGCACTCCAGCTCATGGAGTTACAAAGACTTGGACACGATTGAGTGACTGATCCGAAGTGAACTGAATGTATATCCACGTCTGTTTGTGTTGGGTGATCTCAGTCGCCCAGTCACGTCTTACTCTTTGCAACTACACGGACTGTAACATGCTAGTCTCCTCTGTCCATGGAATTTTCCAGGCAAGAATATTGGATTGGTGTAGGGAAAGAGCAAATTAGCCAAAAAGGTGTGTTTAAGCTCTCTTGCCCTACCTTTTGTAGATAATGACTATGTAACAGCTGAGATTATTTATAGCACTGTGCATGTGTGTCACATGGTACTCGCTTTGTCATGGGTTACTCTGTGTATTACCCATGAGTTCCACCTGAAGACTGGGGGCGTTTTACTGCTATGTCATGGCTGTTTCTATGGGGTTAGTCACAAAAGGAGAAAATACAGTGTGTCTACTCTTAGACTGCTAAATCAGCCCAGGAGATTATACTGTTATGGCTGCCCTGCCAGCCAGGAGAGAGGTTCTGTGCAGTTATGTTGTGTTATGTTGCATCTGCTACTACTGCTATTGTGCTAGCTGGAAGAGAATAAATATATCTGCAGTTTCTATGGCTCCTCAAGTCTTCTTTCAGCCTCTTAGTTCACTCCTTGCCTACGCTGGGTTCAGCAAACACTGTGGACAGTGTGAACAGCATGATAACTGTTGTCAAGAACAGGATAAAGAGCAACATAGTGGGTTGCCTTTTTTTTTTCTTTTTTTTTAATTCCTGGGTCTTGTCCACCCAGGGATTGAATTCATGTCTCTTGAATCTCCTGCATTGCCATGTGCTAGGGCATTATCATTTTCTATGCATTTCTACTCAGACTTCAAGTAACAGACCTTTATACTGCATCTTGAATGTAGAGTTTAAATGTCAGGCGTGGGCTCCTAGCAATATTCATCTCTTGTAAAGAGAAATAGTGTTCTTTAAATATCACAGCAGGTTTATTTATATTTACAGACAGCTCATTTGTTCCTACAAGGTAAAATTTATTTTGCAAAATTTATAGCTACAGAAATTTTTTATTTGATCATTGCACTATCCTCATGAAAAACATAGTTTGGTGCCCTTTCCTAGAGACTTTCTAAGGACCACCTGGGAAGGAGTGATAAAAACTTCTTTGATTTTTCCCCTGAGGTGTTCACTGAGGTGGTTAAATTAGCTGTGAATGTTTATTGCTATTTAGACATGTCAATTTGTTTCATTAGTCATCAAGCATTAATTATCAGATTATCACTACTTAGATAAACTCTTTAAAAATGACTACATCAAAGAAAATTGTAAAAGGGGAATATTTAGAAGTAATAGAAGTAGTGATCACTTTCACACATAATACTGAAAAATCAGGTTGCTTAGCAAAATTGCATTATGTTTTACACTTTAAAATATTATAAACTTTTATTCTTTCTTCAACATTATCAATATATCTTTATTACAGCTCATTATTTGACTGTGAAACGACTTAATTGTTTATCAAACAATAAATTTTGAGCTATGCAAAGAACCCATCACTATAAGAATTTTTCCTTCTTTTCTCATAGCCAATAATTTTGAGAAAAGCACATTTTGAAGATGTACAATGAAGATGTAGAAACAGTTGTTTGACTATAATATTCAGATTTACATAATGATTCAGATAATCATTTAAAAAATATACTGAATAACATTCAAAATCATCTTAATTTTTATTAGATATTGCTATATTTGGAGCAATAAAATAATTGTTGCATCATTTTACAGAGTATATAAAATTGAATCTGATTGTATATCAATAGTTTGTTGAATTAAGTCATCTAAGTAATAGGTTCACTATATCTATTAGAGAAAAATTGAGCACATTTTTAAAAAAAGGCAAAAGATGAAAGATTAACTCTAATTATTCTATAGTCAAAACAAAAAATGAATAACAAAATAACAGCATTCACAGACCCACCCCCACTTTACCAAACCCTTTGTCATCAGCTTTGATTTTTATTATAATACTCTGAGATTTGTGGGTCTAATTAAGTAAGGCCATCTGTGATCATGAAAATCATACAATTTCTTAAGGGCCCTATGGCAGTGAGTTTATTCACAGGGATATAAGCTCTGTTAAGAAAGAGAGGCTTTTCTTTAATTCTATTTCTGGCTGTAACTCTAGGAACAGCACCAGTACCTTTAATAGAAGGTTCTCAATTAATACTGAGAACATGTCACTCTTTCTCTAAATTNCTAATTAAGTAAGGCCATCTGTGATCATGAAAATCATACAATTTCTTAAGGGCCCTATGGCAGTGAGTTTATTCACAGGGATATAAGCTCTGTTAAGAAAGAGAGGCTTTTCTTTAATTCTATTTCTGGCTGTAACTCTAGGAACAGCACCAGTACCTTTAATAGAAGGTTCTCAATTAATACTGAGAACATGTCACTCTTTCTCTAAATTTCTAACATTCTTAATATCTGTTCAAGTAAGTTAGTACACACAGACATTTATGTGTGTGTGTCTGTGTGTGTCTCTGTGTGTGTGTGTAGTGCACATATATGGGCTTCTCAGGTGGCTTGGTGACAAAGAATCTCTCTGCCAACAAGGAGACACAATTTAGATCCCTGGGTGGGAAATCCCTAGATCTTTAGGGAAGGAAATGACAACCCACTCCAATATTCTGACCTGGGAATCCCATGGATAGAGAAGCCTGGAAGCTACAGTCCAAGGGGTCGCAAAGAGTCAGACACGACTTAGCAACTCAGCATGAATAACAAAGTAAAATATATACACACACATATTTTGTTACATAAGTATGTAGGGTTATATACATATATGTTAACTTTTGGCAAGTTTGTTGTGGCAGGGATATTCAGTGCTCATCAAATAGGCTTTTATTTTCTTATATTTCCCAGCTTCTCTAGTAGTACTTTGAGTAGACATATAGTATATAATTTCCAGGTCAGTGTTCAGAAGCTGTGCATCTCTATCCTCCTTTCTGTCCCTTAATGAAAAAAATATATATATATTCTTAACTATGGAGACAAAAAGGGATTTCCCAGGCTTTTCTTTCATATTAAACACTTGAGAGTTCTCATGTTATATCAACAGAGTTTAGTCTACTTTTACCAATAGAGGTGTTTGTATTACTATCTAGCTAATTGTTATTATTCAACTTCCCAGATGATAAATTATAAAAAAAACATGATCTGTAAGAAATATAAGTTTATATAACTCAATGTTTCTTCACATAATTTATACACAAAACAGATGTTTATGGAATGTTATTTGATTAGATTAATGCTTAATTCTTTCCCTTCTAAATGTCTGTCATACTTCTTTTCTCAATTGATGATGTCAGGGTAGTTTTTAATTTCCTCAGTTCTGTCTCATCACAACAAAAATTTGAAGCAATGGACATTACACCTCTTGGCATGTCACAGCTCTTGGACAGATCAGTGTTACAGCTCAGTTTTATTTAGAAAAGAAAAGAAAATACATTCTCAAGGCTTGAGGGCATGCCAACCCATAAGATGGGAAGAGAAGAGAGGGAGAGTGCACTCACATGCATGAGAGAGAGATCCCTCCCCACTCCCAGCCCTTTGGCTCCACTTTTTATGNGACAGATCAGTGTTACAGCTCAGTTTTATTTAGAAAAGAAAAGAAAATACATTCTCAAGGCTTGAGGGCATGCCAACCCATAAGATGGGAAGAGAAGAGAGGGAGAGTGCACTCACATGCATGAGAGAGAGATCCCTCCCCACTCCCAGCCCTTTGGCTCCACTTTTTATATGTTTTTTCTCCTCCCATCTGGACCTTCCCTATGTAAATTGGGCTAGCCAGGAGTGCTATTTTTTCTACCTGAGGTCCTCACTCCACTCTGGTCTTCAGATCTTCCTTTGTTCTACATTTATGGGCTTTTCCCTTTCTTGTCTTTTAGTCACCACCGTTCTGCACTCCTTTTTCCTATTATAACTATGTAACAATGATCTTTCTAGACATGGAACCTCCAGTCAATAATCTCAATTTTGAATTTTCTTTTTTTTCATTTTCTTTGGGATTCATCTTCATAGTTCACAAACAACACATCTTCATCAATTTTTATTCCTAGTAACATATTATACAGTAAAGATACCTCTAAAAATAATTCTAATGTCTTTTGAATAGTAGCGGTGAAAGTGGGCACCCTTATCTTGTACCTGACTTTAGAGGAAATGCTTTCAATTTT
>SJYA01014318.1:0-10487 GCA_006410615.1 Neotragus moschatus
CGGTTCCGGCCCGGCCCCCGACACCGCCCCCGCCCCGGACGCCGTCGCGCCCCCGGACGCCGTTGCGGCCGACCCCCCGCCTCAGGCCCGCAGGAGGAGACGTGCCAAGATCACAGGCCGGGAGCGCAAAGCTATGAGGGTCCTGCCCGTGGTGGTCGGTGGGTACCGGCCCCGGGGGGCGCGGCGGAGGGGGACGGTGCCCGGGCGGGGGGTGTGGCCGTGACCCCGCCCCGCCCCGCCCCCAGGCGCCTTCCTGCTCTGCTGGACGCCCTTCTTCGTGGTGCACATCACGCGGGCGCTGTGTCCCGCGTGCGCCGTGTCCCCGCGGCTGGTCAGCGCGGTCACCTGGCTGGGATACGTCAACAGCGCCCTCAACCCCGTCATCTACACCATCTTCAACGCCGAGTTCCGCACCGTCTTTCGCAAGGCTCTGCGCCTCTGCTGCTGACAGCGCCGCGGCCTCCCCTGGCCGGACCGCCTCGCCTGGGGCTTCGTAGGAGTAATTTAACAGATCGGGTCACCTGCTGGGAAGGCTTTGGTGGGGGCGAGGAGGAGGCATCCCCACTGGCCCCATCTGCTCAGTTAAACCTTTCCTTCCTTCGAGGAAGTTCCTGGCTGAGCCCCCTGGGCTGAGCAGTGGGGTGTCAGGGGGGCGTATGCCCGGAAACAGGGGCGCCTGTGACCTGGGAAGGCTGCCTGGGCTCATACCCTCCCCCACACACTCCACCAGACTCTGCTCCCGGGCCAGCGGCCACCTCCAGTCCTGGTGGCCCGCCCACCAGCCCTGCCCCCACTTTGGCAGCCCCCTCAAGGTCAGAACGCAGCTCCCGGCCTGCCCCCCAATGGCCGAAGCCCAGGAGAGGGGCCGGGGGGCTGAGTGGGCTCAGGGAGGGCCAAGCACACACCCACAAGGCGCTCAGCCATCCTCTGCCACGTGGCCAGGACCAGGGCCAGAGCAGCTAGCTACCCGCCTGCCCCCCGCCACAGCGTGACCCCTGTAACCTGAGGCAGCCCCTCCTGGACTTCACCTGGGCCCTCTCAGTCCCCCATCGTGGGGGCCACGCTGCTCCCCAGTGCTGTGGCTGAGCGCTCTGGTCAGGGACACTGACCACTGAGCCGGCCACAACTGGGTGCAAGTCCTCTGGAAGGCGCTCCTGTGGGCCGTGAGGTGATAGCATCAGGCCCAACCTCAGGATGTTAGACTCTTCCACGAGAAGAGGGGCCACCGTTCCCTCTGTGGGCGAGCACCCTTCCCTTCTCAAGGGCTCAGCTGCCACCTCCTCCAAGAAGCCTCCCCTGACCACCTGCAGTACCAGCCTGTCTGTATCATCCTGGGAGAGACTTGCCCTCAGGGAGCAGAGCACTGAGCAACGGGGGCCCATGCAGGGCGCTGTGTGCCTGCACCAGAGGGGCTGACGCAGAGGGAGGGGCCCTGGGCGGGACCCTGGCCCTGCAGCTGCTCCAGCCTCCGGCAGCTCCTCCCCTTTGAAGCAGGAGGATGGCCAGAGCACCTACTCTGGGTCTCTTCCAGGGAGGAGCCCCAGTGCTCAGGGAGGGTCCCCCAAACACAGGGGGAGCCCCTATGCCCAGGGAGGGCCCCGGATGGTACAACCGAGCCTGGGCAGGATGCCTGCTCCAGAGTTGCGCTGATGGTCCCTCTGAGAACCTCAGACTGGAAGTGAAGACCAGGGAGGGACCAACTGGGCTGACGGCAGCCTCAGGGTCCGAGTCAGGGCCAGGACTGGAGCCAGGGGCCCTGACTGTGGCCGCCGGCCCTGCCCCCTGGCTCCACGTCCCACTGGTCCACATGTCACACCCGTGCCCTGAAGCCCGTGTCTGCCGTGTACCTGTTGGGCCTTCTGTGGCCACTTCCGGTGGTCAGAGCTAGTTTCTGCTGTTGCCAAGAGGATCTCTGCTGGCAGCAGCTGTACCCAGTGTGGACACCAGCTGCTCTGCCCACCCCCCAGGGTCTGCGTGGAGAGAGGCCACGCCCCCATCTCTGCATCCTTCCCATCTGTACTGGGGACAGGGTGACCGCGCCCCTGGTAGGCCAGGCCAGTAAGTGCACCTCTCGTGGGGGCGGGAACATGCATGCGCTGGAACCTGCTGCTGTCCCTGGGCCATCCCCCTGGCCCTGTGCACAGACTCCAAGAAGGGGACAAGATGGAGATGGAGGGCAAGCTGGGCGGGGGAGGGGCATGGTGGGTACAGTGCAGACGCCGGAGTCTGGCTGACCCGGGGCCCCAGCAGGTGCCTCAAGGGTCCCAGCTCTGGGCAGGCCCACTGATGCCGCGCGTCTCCGCGCCTCAGCAGAGGACCAGCATCCTGATGGCCACTGTGCTGCGCTGACAGACGCCAGCACTGCCCTGTCCCTGGGAGCTGCATCTGGCGGGAGGCGCGCTCAGAAGGTGATGCCGTCGTAAGCGCTGACACGGAAGTGAGGGTGCAACCCACGCTTGGTGCCAGAAAGTTTCTGGAAAACTCCTGATGTCCAGTGCGACCCAGAGGCAGCCTCACAGGCTCAGAAGCCATATAGAAAGTGACCCCAAAACATAGGGTCCCCAGGCTTCCGTCCTGAGGAGAAGCTGCCCCTATCCCAGGAAACCCTTGCCCAGGAAGGCCTCCCTGCAGGGCCTGGTCCAGAGACTGCTGCACTGCTTGCAGGGGGGCCCCTGGCCGGAGCTGGACATCAGGGAAGGACCTGGCACCCTTTGCCTGTGGGCTTCATGCCCGCCTCAGTTGCCGCTTTAGCCTTTTCACGTTTGGGGGGACCCCTTCCAGGCGTGCAGCCATCCCCAGCCCCTCCTGCCGAGGCTGACATGCCTCCCCAGCCCTCTTGGAGAGGTGCGAGGACCAGGTAAATAAAACCCGAATAAACCCACTTAAGTCTGTGGAGGCCAAGCAGAGCACTGGCAGAGGCTTCTGGGGGCAGGGCCCTCCATCACCTTCAGCCAGGCCGGGCGTGGGACGGGGCCTGGGGCTCCTGGGCTCACAGCCCCCTCCCTCGGGCCTCCAGCCACCCCCTGGGCTCACCTGGAGCCACTGGCGTCCCCAAAGACCATGTGCTATAGACTGAGAAGAACCTTCTGGAAACAGGAGCTGGGAAATGAACGTGGCAGAATCACCCAGGGGACAAGCATCAGCGTCAGAGTCTGTGACTGGGGCAGAGCCCCTACCTCCTCAGTGCAGAGAAGAGGGGGTGCTGTAGACCCAGGGCTCCCCCAGAACTGGCACTGGGCACAGCTGGACTCTAGAAGCCGCGGGGACCAGGCCCCAGGCTGCTGCTGTGCTGGGTGGGACTGGTGGCCTTGGGCAGTAGCTGGCCGGGCAGGTCCCCAGTGGCCTGGTGCACCTTGCAGAGGAGGGCGGCAGGCCAGGGCACCTCGTCTCCCCCGAGCCTGGACACGGGGCTTGGCCTTCCCGGCTGGTGGCTCTGGGATCCCGCCGGGCAGGGCCCCTTCCGTTCAGGGCTTCTGAGCTGCACCAAGAACAGCCCCCTGGGGAGGTCAGGGCTGGAGTCACCTGTCCGGGTGGGACAGGGGTGTTGACTTTATTGACAAGACACATATATGTACACGCGTGTCACAGAGCACGACACACCCGTAGGGAAGACTGGACGCTCGTGATCCAAGGACTAAAAAGAGCACCACCAGCGTCGGGGCCCAGGCCGCATCCACCAGCAGCCACGGGGGGCCAGCGCCCGCCCCCGGGACTCGGCCGCGGGAGTGCGCCACCGAGGGCGCCCTCGCCCGACGTCCACTCCTAACTTGGCCAGCAAGTTCCTCCTTGTCCTCAGAGTCCCGTCCTCCAGGGTCCTTCCTGGCCGCAGAGGCCCCACGGGCCCTCACACGGTGACTTTCTCGATCACGCCCTCGCCGACGTGGACATCGTCCCCCTGGACGGTGACAGCTGCAGGCTGACCACACATATGCTGGTGGTCCTTCCAGTCCTGCAAGCAAGGACAGACCGGGTCATGGTTCCGGGAGCGGTTGCCCACCCGAGGCCGCAGTCGTGCACGTGCTGAGCAGCCGGCCTTCCTGGGCAGGGGGCGCCCAGCCTCGACCACCCTATTTAAGGAGCCCACTCGGAGGCAGACAGCCTGACGACCCTGGACACATCCACACTCTGACCTGGTGGCTTCCTCCCTGGGGTCAAGCAAACACAATCGCACCTGCAGAAACGCTTGTATCTGACGTTGCTGCCCACCACATTATTTGTAATCGCCCAAGTGAGAACACGAAGCGCGTGCACAGAGGGGCCAGGTGACCGGGGCCCCCGGGAGGTTGGGGAAGACGGCCCACGCCTGCCGTCAGGGTGGGAGATACTGCCGTCGCTCACAGGCTCCAGCGGCCTGACAGGGTGCGGTTAGTGGAGACGTGGACCCCGGACACACAAGAGGTCAGGGTCCAGTGAAACAAGACGCAAGCGCGCGTCACACACGTGAGGAGCAGGGGCCAGGGCGACCCGGGAGCAGCCTCTAGCTGCCTGGCTCCATGCTGTGCTCTGCTTCCGCACTGCCTACAGTAAGTGTGCCTTATTTTTACAATAAAAAGGTGAAATTCCGAGTCATCACAGGCATACCTGGGAGACAGCACAGGTTCATCTCCAGAATAAAGCACACGTCACAACAGAACCAGTCACCGGGCTCAGCGACCCAGGCTTGTTCGGGCCACGTCACGCGGCACTGTGGCCTGCTCCGTGTCCGTGGACCCAATTCAAAAGACACCCTACCCCCAAAAACGCTGACTGCTGCCTGTCAGTGCACGGAGGCCACAAGCCCCTCGTTTGTAAACACACAGTTGTCTGAGACGCGCAGATGGGTCTGCCTGGGCGTCGAGAACAGACAAGCGATTGTGGAGTTCAGTTGACTCACAATGGTAGTTCTGCTCCACAGCAAAGTGGTTGTTAAACACATGTTTTCTTTTACATGCTCTTTCCATCGTGACCCATCACAGGATACTAAACACAGTCCCTGTGATATGCAACAGGACTTCGGTTCTCATCCGCCCTCCTTTTGCTAATTCCAGACCCCAGTCGCCTGTCTGCCCTGCCCTCCTTGGCAACCTCCAGTCTGCTCTGGTGTCTGTGAGTTGTTTCTGGTTTGTGAAGAAGCTCATCTGCACCGTCCTTTGGATTCCACGTGAGCGATACGACGTTTGCCTCTCTCTGGCTGACTTACTCCACTCAGAGTGATGAGCTCTAGCTTCACCCACGCTGCTGCGGACGGCGTCATCCGCTCTTTTTACGGCTGAGCGATACCCCACCGTGTACACACACCACAGCTTCTTCGCGCGTCCCTCTGCTGATGGACACTTAGGTTGCTTCCATGTCTCGGCTACTGTAGATACTGTTGCTGTGAACACTGGGGTACATTTATCTCTTCAAATTAGAATTTCGTCTGGATATATGTCCAGGATGGCTGGATCATACCGTAACTCTAATTTTATTAAATTAAGGAAGTCTCATGCTGTTTTCCATTGGGGCACACCAATTTATACTCACACCAACAGTGCAGGAGCGTGCCATTTTCTCCACACCTTCTTCAGCATTTGCTGTTTTCAGACTCGAATAAATTTTTAATTTGAAAATTACCTGACTATGTAAATGCATATAGTACCTAAAACTTAGCATGCATTGGGCTCATGTCCACAGTGTTTCACACCACACATAAAAATTAACTCAAGACGGATCATAAATCTAAAATGAGCTACAGGGAGTTCCTGATGGTGCAGAGGTTAGAGTCTGGCCAGGGTTCAGCCCCTGGTCGGGAGACTGAGATGATAATAGTAAATTAAAGAAAATAAAAATTCAAAAGACTTAAAATTATAAATGTTTTAGGAAAAAATAGATTTCCCTGACCTTGAGTCAGGCAAACTTTCTGAGATTAAAAACATTTTTAATAAACTGGGCTTCTTGGGGTCCCTGGTCGTTCAGTGGTTAGGACTCCACACTTCCCCTGCAGGGGACATGGGTTCAATCCCTGGTTGGGGAACTAAGATCCCATAAGCTGCACGGCATGGCCAAAAACAATGAATAAAAAATAAAACATTTTTAAAAGCTGGGCTTCAAATGTGTATCCAGACTGCTCATAGACATTGCCACACTTGACAGGGAGAGGAACAACCCCATTTAAAAATAAGCAAAAGATCTGAATAGACATTTTTGCCTGAAGGAGACTCAGTAAGCACACAAAAAGTCACTCAACATCACCGGTCATCAGGGAGAAGCAAGCTGGACCCACCGGCGTCACCGCACACCCGGGGCAGGGCTACAGCCAGAGGGCACGAGTGCGCGCTGAGGATGAGGTGGCCTCGCTGCTGGCCAAGCTGAGTTTCCTAAGAGTCACACACAGGTCTGCCTAAAATGTACATGTGAACGTAGCCGAGACAAGCACCTGCCCTCCAGCGAGCCCNGGGCTACAGCCAGAGGGCACGAGTGCGCGCTGAGGATGAGGTGGCCTCGCTGCTGGCCAAGCTGAGTTTCCTAAGAGTCACACACAGGTCTGCCTAAAATGTACATGTGAACGTAGCCGAGACAAGCACCTGCCCTCCAGCGAGCCCCTCCTGAGTGTCCACTGACACTCACCCAGTAGGGGCTGTCCAGACGTCCGTCAGCTGACGGCTGGAGAGCAGGCGCGGTCCAGCCACACCAGGCACACTGCTTGGGCCTGCAGGTGGGCCTGAGAGCTGCTCCAGGCAGCCGGATGCAGGAGGCCGCACGCGGCACGAACCTGCCATGGCCAGTGTCCAGGGCGGGCAAGCGGCAGGGGAAGAGGCTCCTGGTCGTCGGTGCCGGAGGCGTCGGCCAGAGGAGCTTTTGGGGGCGATGGGAGGCCCTAAAACAGCTGTGATGCTTTCACAACCGTAGACTCACTGTGAATCGTTGAACTGTGTGCTTAAACTTGGTGGAGTTACGGTCTGTGAATCCTGCCTCCCTCAGTGAAGGCACGAAACACACATCCCCCCAAATGGGATTTGGAAAATAGCGTCTGCACGTGAGGGCAGCGAGGCCGGTCCCACGCGCAGGAAGGGTGGTGCCGAGCACCCCCCCTCGCCAGCACCAGCGTTTATCACAAGGAGCTGCGGTCCTACCGAGTGTTCATTTTGGACTGCAGGTGAGAATCAGCGTTTCTGAAATTCACTGTACATCGATTTCTGTAAACAAAGCCAAAGCCCACGCGTTTATCAGGGCAGCATGTTGAAAGGGGACAAACCTAACACAGTCAACAGAAGACGTGGTGTCTTCGTCTACAAGATTATCCCCAAACTTAAGTGCCCAGTTCAGTAAGAGTCCAGCTGCTTCTCGTCAAGATGGCATTTAGCTAAAATGACCGCGTCAAGAAATAAACCCATGAATCTTCCTGGGATGGTTCAAAGTCAGGGACACCAGTGGTCAGCTGCCCTCTGGGGTCACAAGCTGGCTCCTCCTGGCAGCCCAAGCTCCCCGCAGCTCCCCAGGCACAGTGGGCAAGCAGGCGCCCTGTCCTCAGTGCCCAGCCCAGCACACAGGCAGGGCCCGAGAGCAACCTGGGAGCCACGGACACGCTTTCCACGCTGTGCTGACCTCCTCAGCACCTCGTGCAGCCCTAAGGTGCAGAGGAGGAAGGCCCCACACACCCTGGTCGTGGGGTCATCCCTGCCCACCTCTCGCTGGAGGGCATCTAAGGACAGGGGTTGTGGGCATCGCAGAGGCTGTGTCCACACACGCGGCTCCAGGTCCCAGGCAGCCCCGGCAACGCAAAGGACACGTGTCACTGCTTGTCCACCCATCGCGTTGCCGTCTCTCATTGTGGAAAATTTCCACAAGAGGCGAACCCCACAGGCCCCCAGCCCACTGCTGGCCTCGCACTCTGAGTAAGGGCTAGAAAACCAGCAACGGCCACTCTCCTGCCTCCTTAGGGTCAAAGGCCAAGGGATGGAAGCAGAAGCACAGCGTGCGACTGTGACCAGGCGGCCAGGCTGGGGATGGTAACCGCGATGAGGTCCGGGCCGCGGGTGAGCAGCGGCTTCCACGGCCACAGCCCACGGCACAAGAGGCTGCCTGGGGGCCCTGTTGGGGCCTGGGGACACTGCAGGGACTGGGGGTGGGGCGGGGCCTACCTTGCGCTGGCAGAAGGTGGAGCAGTAGTTGACCTTGTGGCAGCCGGTGCACTCGCTCAGGGCCTCTCGGCCACAGTTCACACAGGACTGCTGCAAGAGGAGAGGGTGTCAGTGGTGGGCACGCTGCCCAGAGACACAGAAGTGGGGGTGGTGGCCGGGACCAGACCGACCTGCATCTCCTGCCCCTGCCTTGCAGACTCTGAGCAGAAGGCAGGGGGCTGGATCACATACAGGCCAACCTTGCTGCAAACTGCAGGGATTTCATTTCCACCCGGTATGCAGAAAGCAAACCTGGGAGGACCAGAATTCTCAGGCGTTTAGAACCAGCCTCTGAGTGGCCAGGCCCTGGAGGCCCCTGGCTGGACCCCCACTAACAGCCTGGGTGCCCCTTGTCCTGCACCCCAGGCGCCCCCTGCCCACCAGCTGGGCTCCGTGAAATGGGCCTTCTGTGTGCTTTCCCCACAAAGCGTGATGCTTCTAGGGCGGGGAGAGGCAGCAGGGGGTGCTGCAAGGGGGTGACGGGGCCGGGCCAGGGTGTGCAGCTGGGACCCATGGTGGCAGGCAGCCAGGACCCCAGTACGCTGCAAGCCAGGCCCCTGCTCCAGCCGGTGGGGGACTGTGTGGGCAAAAACAGCATGCTGTGTCTTGGTTCCTGTTCTGGATTCAGCTTCCTTCTCTGCTGACCACAATGCTGACCAACACTTTGCACCTATAACTTGCCACCCCTCACTCCTTCAGCAAACTCCAGCATCAGAGGGGCAGGTTCGTCCCTGCCTCTCCTTTCCAGGACAAAGAGATTCTCCAAGGAGAGCAGGGGTCCTGCAGAGCCCTCGACACAGGGCGTGGAGCAGCTGGCAGCTGCCCGCAAGGTCTGGGGCCCCAAGGACCCTCCTGCCTCTCGTCTGGGAGCCCTTGTGTCGCACCCTGACCCCCACCAGCATCTGGGCCCACCCTGGCTGTGCTCCCAGCACCAGGGCGGTCCCTGGACGAGAGCAGGGGCTAAGGAAGCGCCTCTCACCTGAAGCAAAGGCCTGCGTCGTGACGAGCCTCGGGGGCAGGTGCCACTTCTGTGCATAAAGCATTTCCAACCCCTCGGGCCTTCCCAGCGTATCCCCTCGGGAAAACTATTTAACCCAAAATAACCAGAAGTCCGGGACCTGAGTCAGACACACCAGTGCACATGCAGGGGGAGGTGGACAGCGGGAAGTGCCCAGGGCAGGGTCTGCACACGCCTGCCAGGACCCACACGGCTCCGTGCCACCGACCAGCAAGGCCCAGATCTTGGTTCCTAAGACCATTCATTCCCCACAGCTGATTCCAGGCCTGGGGCTGGATGGCATCACTGATTCAAAGAACAGGAGTGTGAGCAAACTCCCAGCGACAGTGAAGGACAGAAGAGCCTGGCGTGCTGCCGCCCGTGGGGTCGCAGGGTCGGGCACGGCTGAGAGACTGAACAACAGCAGCAGGGCCAGGGCAGGGAGCCCCCAGTTTGGGCCGGGGGCCCTTCTAGTCCTAGAGAGGAGGGGGGAGTTCAGAGGGCAGGTCAGGGGCCTGGGAGACACTGAGAGGGTTCCAGCCACCCAAGATGCAACAAGCTGAGTGAAGCGCACAACACGGGCCCCTGAGTCCATTCAGACACAAAGGGACTGGAGACAATCTGCGGGGGAGGGTTCTGGAAACACCCCACACCAACCCTGTCCAGGAGGAGGCCCCACCAGCTTGCCCAGGGAGGAAAAGGGGGACTGTTGCACTTCACAGCTGGAACCTCCAACGTGGCCCACGTACCAAGCTGGACCCTGGGGCGAGATAAGGCCCTGAAGAGAGAAATGCGAGAGCCTCCTCCCAGCAGCCTCAGGAGACACACCTGCAGCCAGAAGAGGCGGCACTGCTGACCACGGGCCCTGGGCTTCCGCCAGCGCTGAGAGCAGTGTCTGCTGTGTGCCCGCGGCGCTGGAAGGGGTCCCCAGCACGGCGGCTTTTCTGACCACACTTCCCTCTTGACGGAAGTCGGATGACCAGTGTAGGCCCGAGAAGGAGCCAGGGACACAGACACGGGCCACAGCAGGGCCCAGCGCCCTGCAGCCATCTGCTGAGCTAATTACACACACAGGCAACACAAATGCCCCAAGGTTAAAGCTGACTAGACCTCTCTGATAGCTCAGCTGGGCTAAAATCTGATTTTCTAAGAAATTTTCTAAGAAGGCAACCCTGGTTCCCTCCCTGGGAGGCAAGCGCCTGGGTCTCCCGTGGAGCCCCTCTGTGGGCCACGCGGCCCCACTCTGCTCCCCACCACACACGACCCTCAGAGCTGAGAGGCACGCTACGGATGCTTCCCAGCAGGCTCTATAGCAACGGTTCCTCTGGGGCTGCCTCTCTCCGTGTGATCCA
>SJYA01014319.1:0-10346 GCA_006410615.1 Neotragus moschatus
TCCAAACATTCTAATTTTTGTCATGGTTAAATAAGTGTGCTTTCAGTTGCTTTTTTTTGGAAAGGACTCCATCAGGGATTACCACATGGAATACAACAGACGGGCAGGCACTACAGCAGTGAAGTGACTGGCACGACCCTCAGCAAGTTCATTAACCTTTCTGTGCCCCAATGTGTATATGTGCAAACAGAGAGAACGCTAATATGCACCTCCTGAGCTGCTGTGACGGTTAACGTGAGGGCATGGAGGTAAGACGTTAAGTGCTGTGCCCAGAACGGTGCTGGTGGGAGCTGTTTCTGTCATTACAGTAGCCCACGTTGCAGAATTTGTGTGCAGCTCTGTCTGTCGGCTGTTTTCTCCTTTCTTTACTTGCTGGCATCTCTGCTGGCTTTGGGTTCCTGCTCTCTCTCGACTCTGAATTGCATATGGTTTCTGTTTGCTGCAGTTGTGCTCTTTCAACTCATTCTGACTTCAAATTCATGATCCCATTTCCAAAAGGTAATCTTTCTCTCTTCCCCGGGTTCATCACCCTGAGAGAATGTCCCTCTGATCGTCCTGCCTCACCTCTAGCCCCTGCGATGGATGAACTCTGTGGGGCAGAATGGTCGTCCCCAGACTGATGAGCATTAACAGGGTTAGAGGAGTCACAGGGACAAAGTCTGGCTGCTAAGACAGCAGGGTTTGGGGTGGGTGATTTCATTTAGCAAGGCTATGAGCAGGCGGGCAGGCAACAATTAGCATCTTGTAACATAAATTCAAGACCATATGTCCACAGCAATTATATTCAGAGTTTCTGTTACAAACTCTGATTTCTGTAAAAACCAGGAGGTAATGTCCAAAAGAACATGGGACAACGAACGGGGGGAATAGAACCCAGACTCTCTCCATAAGCTGTTGTAAGACCTTTAGGAACTCATCTGATCCCCCATGGGCCTCAGTTTCCTCATCTGTGAAGAGAATGGAATGGAGTAGATGAACTCTAAGTGTCTTTCCGCCTTCAAGATGACAAAGAAGTGGAAATGAAAAGAGGCATGATGCCTAAAATCTGATCTTGGACCAGAAATGGTTAGATAATTGAGGCTGATGCCTAGTTTAAAGCATTAATTATATGAAAAATTCCATATGCATTGATATTCTTGGAGACAATTATCTATCCGGTAAGCATATGTTGAATTAGCATAAGGTTACTATTAAAAAATACTGTGGAAATGAAATATAAACTTCTCTAATCATAGGAAGCAACAAACTCAAAATCACTTTCACTTAAACAGGTTTGATGACTAAAGCTCCAACTTCCTTCCTCACAGCACTGACATAGCACATTTAGGACGAGAAGTCTGCACGAAAGCTCAACTGCCTCTAGGTAGACTGGCCTCCTCTCTGAGGTCAGGTGTCGATTGGTCTTTAATCACTGTTGTCCTGTAGCTGGGTTTATTTATAAACAAGTCAGATAGTAAAATGTAAACCACATGTGGAATGTCCCCCGGAAGTGTTGCCAAGGTTTGGGACAAGCATACGAAGAGAAATGTGTAGTCAACGACACCGGGAAAATGAAGATGAAATTCTTTTTGATCACCAAGTTAGCAGAAGATTGTAAAGCTACTAAACTGATAGCCACTATTTAGGAAGAACACTAAATCTGCTCATCTTTGGACACTGTGTGCCTCAGACACACAATGTGGTTCTTGTCTATGGTTGAACCTTCTGGAGAATGCTTAGTCTTATCAGATTCTTTTCGACCCCATGGACGATAGGCTGCCCACAAGTTTTTTTGATCCGTGGACTTTTCCAGCTAAGAATACTGGAGTGGGTTGCCATTTCCTCCCCCAGGGAATCTTCCCGACCCAGTGATCGAACGCACATCTCCTGTGTCCCCTGCATTGTCAGGGGCAGATTCTTTACCACTGTGCCACCTGCTTGAAAGTAGAATTTAATGCTTTTCTGGTTCCACCTTTTGTTTCTTAAAAAGTAGAGAACACCTACTCTGTGCCCTCTTTTGCCTGTCAGAGGGCCTTTGAACTCATCCAGGAAGTTTGGTCTGCCACTTGACCAAACCAAACAGTGATTTTCTGTCTCAAAGTGCCCTGATACACACCATAGTTCTGTCCAGTCTGGGCTGCCTCTCCTCTAGGAAAATAGGCTTTGTTACTTGAGGTTCCGGAAGTGACTGGTCCACCATGTTTGTCAGATCACGTCTTCAAGGTCTTCTTGTCACTGCGTGCTAAGTCACTTCAGGCATGTCTGATTCTTTATGACCCCATGGACTGTAGCCTTTCAGGCTCCTCTGCCCATGGTATTCTCCAGGCAAGAATACCAAAGTGGGCTACCATATATCCCTCTCAGGGGATCTTCCCAACCCAGGGATCGAACCTGTGTCTCTTATATCTCCTGCACTGGTGACCAGATTCTTTACCACTAGCACCACCTCCTGCCCTTGTTACTTGCAAACCTATTCTCTGCCTTCATCCCAGACCCAAAAGCAACATTTTCCCCCCCTCAGTAAGTTCCCCTGCCCTACAGACTGTCCTCACAGCTCCTGAAACAGGAATTTTCACACTGAAAAAAGTGATGATGGATCGTCAACAATTTGCCTCGATCAATGGATTACTTATGGATCTTTGAATTGACTGAAATCTTAAAGTAGTTTTTGTGTCCTTCATGATAGACTGCTTTCCAACAAGGTGTCTTTTTGATGATATGCTCATGAGCACTAAGTACGCACGTGTTGTTGTGTGTTCTGAAACGGTCTCAAATGGGGTCCAAAGCAGGGATGAAATTTTTTATTCTCAGTACTCTCTCATCTGGCACTACTCAAAGTGGGAGTCCATAGACTAATGTCCATCTGCAAGCTTTCTATCCCAGGCTCACTGGGGGTAAGTACAGAAATTGAGAGTAGAAAGGGTTTAGAAATGCCATGGCCATTTTACCAAGTGACTTTTATGCATATGAAACTCAATAATTAAAATTTGAAGATCATATTTGTATTACTTAAAATTCCATTGTCTAAGAGTTCCTTTTCATTACAATTTATGGTCTCTGATAGATTTAATACTAAAGGATATCAACCCTGAGTATTCATTGGAAGGACTGATGCTGAAACTGAAGCTCCAGTACCTTGGCTACCTGATGCAAACAGCCAACTCTGGAAAAGAACCTGATGCTAGGAAAGATTGAGTGGTGGCAGAGGATAAGATGCTTGGATGGCATCACCGATTCAGTGGACATGAGTTTGAGCAAGCGCTGGGAGATGGTGAAGGACAGGGCAGCCAGGTGTCCTGGCTTAGGGAGTGAACGACAACAACAACAGATTTCATTTAAATCAACCAACTAAGCCAAAACTAGTTTTCCCCCAGATAATTCTAGAGCAATGCTTCTCAAACTATTTCAGGTTTTCTTTCTAGCTTTCAGGAACCATAAGTCTCTTAATATCAAGGCTTTAAAAAGAGAATCCAATATTCAGCACCTCATGGTGTTGGTCTTTCCCTTACCCAACACACCACTCAAGAGCAGGGGATTTTCATAGTCTGCAAGTGGTGAAATAAACATTTCTCAGCTCTCAGAGGCCTCAAGTGTTCCCTGCTCAACACTCCTGGGGAAATACTGAACAATAAGGCTCTGTCTCAGTTGGGATCCCTGGGAAAATCCAGTTTTGTAATAAATATACACACATCATCTGTCACTAAGGGATGTACTTTTTGACCTCATGATAGTAGAAAATCAATGCTCAGCTGACACATGGCCAAGATTTTAAGACTAGAATTAAAGGCACTCTTTTGGATTCTGTCATTTAGTAAGTTGTAGAGAAGAAAACCTTGATATGTTCCAGTTCAGTAGAGGAGACAATCCAAGACGGGTAGCGTGGGGGGTAGGGGAGAGAGTCTCAAGAGGGAGGGTATATATGTACACTTACAGTTGATTCACACTGATGTATAGCAGGAACCAACACAGCACTGTAAAGCAGTTATACTCAAAATAAAAATTTTTTAATGGCTGTTGTAGATTTTGGTACTTCTCTTCACTCTTCCACCCAAATGACACGTCTCATCTTATCTCCTCCAAGTCCCTCACAAGAGCATATGTTTCAAACATCTACCAACCAGACCACCAAGTTGCCTCAAAGAAGTGTGAATCTGAGATTTTCAAAGACCTCCTCCCATTCTACTTCAGCAAAAGGGTCGCGTTTCTCAGCTTTCCCATCTCCATGCATAGATGATAGAAGGAGCGAACCCCTTTTCTTCAACCATAAGGACCATCAGCAATGAAAAATGGCATCATAAATCCAAACTCAGAAAACACATTTCTTGACTATTCAGTACAATTAGGAGTTGGAGACACGAGTCAATAGGAAGCTAAACGCAAATTTCAAACAAAATAAAATCAATTCTATGCTTAATATGAGACTACTGACCCTACTTTCTAAACAAAATATTAAGAGTCTGAAAAGAAAAAGATTGTATATTTTCTGATTGATTAATAAATGACAAGGATAAAGTAAATTTCTGGAATTTTTATAAATGGTTTTCACCCAGGAAAATCTATTGGGAAAACACCCCCAGATTTAGTTGGTAAAGAGTATCAATAAATACATTTAACCAAGGAAGTGAAAGACTTGTATACTGCAAACTATAAGACATTAATGAAAGAAATTAACAAAGACATTAACAATTGGAAAGACATTCCACATTCATGGATTGGAAAAATTAATTTTGTTAAAATGTTTAATTCTACCCAAAGCAATATACAGATTCAATGCAGTTCTATCAAAATTCTAATGGTATTTTTCACAGAAATAGAGCAAACAGTCCACATAAACAAAAATTTATATGGAATCACAAAAGACTGAATAGTCAAAGTTGTCCTGAGAAAGAAGTACAAAGCTAAAGGCATTGGTCATTGATTTCAAAATACATTACAAAGCTATAGTAATTAAAATATTATGGTATTGACATAAAAACAGAAAGATCAATGGAACAGAATAGAGAGACCACAAATAAATCCGCACATATATATGGTCAATTAACATGCAAAAGGATGAAACTGGACCACTGTCTTATACCACACACCAACTCAAAATAGATTAAAGAGTTGAACATAAGATCTGAAACCATAAAATCTTAGAAGAATATATAGACAATAAGCTCCTTGAGATGGGTTTTGCTGACAATTTTTAAAATTTGACACCAAAAGCAGAAGCAACAAAAGCAAAAACAAACAATTGTGACTGCTTCAAACTAAGAAGCTACTGCACAGCAAAGAAAAGAGAATGAAAAAGTAACCTACTGAATGGGAGAATATATTTGCAAGGCATATCTGATAAGGGACCAATATCCAAAATATATAAATATCTCATATAACTCGATAGCATTTTGGCATTTTTATGTTTTCAGGATGGAATTATGTGATATAAATTGTTCTCTCATCAGCATGAGAGAGAAAAATAGTATCATGGATAGCATATCATGTAATTTAAGTCAATTTGTGTGTAGTAGACAGCAAAGGTCCATCTAGTTAAAGCTATGGTCTTTTCAGTGGTCATGTATGGATGTAAGAATTGGACCATAAAGAAGGGAGCACTGAGGAATTGACGCTTGTAAACCATGGTGATAGAGAAGTCTCTTGAGAGTCCCTTGGACTACAAGGAGAACAAACCCACCAATCATAAAGGAAATTAGTCCTGAATATTCATTGGAAGGACTGATGAAGCTGAAACTCCAATACTTTGGCTGCCTGATGAGAAGAACTGACTCACTGGAAAAGACCCTGATGCTGGGAAAGACTGAAGGCAGGAGGAGAAAGGGACACAGAGGATGAGACGGTTGGATGGCATCACCAACTTGATGGACATGAGTTTGAGTAGGCTCCAGGAGTTGGTGATGGACAGGGAAGCCTGGCGTGCTACAGTCCATGGGGTCGCAAGGAGTTAGACATGACTGAGTGACTGAACTCTGTTAATACATATTTAGATTTCCCTTCAACTTTTCACTATTTTAATGAGGCAATGAACGTTCTTGCATGTGAGACTTTTACAGTTGTGTGAGTGGATTGCTGTAGAAGAGTCCTAGAAAAGCCCTAGAAATGGAATTATAGGTTAAGAGATGAACACGTTTAAAATTTTGATAGACTCTCTCAAGCTGCTCAGAAAGTAGCATGTGTATTTATTCCTACCTACAGGGTGCATGTAGATAAGGGGTGTTTTAAAAGTCTCTTATAATAATTTGAAACAGTTGCTGGCATATTACATCATCCTTGAAGATGCTAAGTGGTTGGTTTTTAGGCCAGGAATGATTCCTGAACACTGCCACCCACTGTCAATCTACATAATAGGTGAAAAAACTATAAGAAAACTGACTAGGGATCCAAAAAATCCTTATCTAATGAATGAAAAGAAAACCTAGGTGTGGTTTAGTTTGAGTAGGTTGTTATCTTGGAGACACCGACACTAAATTTTGGAAGAAAGGTGCAAACAAGCACCCCACAGCATGATTATAAGAAGCTCAAGACTTGTGGGCCAGGGCTTCAGCAAGTAGCGGTGGAGCTGTCCTTCTCCTCCTTTTTATGTAAAATGCCCTCAAGGTAATGAAACCCATTCTAGCAAGTTCCAGAAATGAAGCCACAGGTGAGAAGGAGCCATGGAAGTGACAGTAAATCTCTAGGCATCAGTATGCTGAGCCTTTGGCCACGTTCCTTCCGACAGGCTACACATCCTGCTCTGACGTACCCCTGGGAGCTGTACGCTGCTTCACTCGCGGGACAGATTTCTGTACATGTCGGTAGAGTTTCTCAGGTAAAGCATTACCACTGAGTACTATTTTGGAATAGAAACAGGAGCTCTGATACCTGCCTCAGATGTTGTCCCTCAGTGATGCTTTGTCCTTAGGTCACCTTTAAGTGTCTCACTTTCTTCATCTGTAAAATGGGCTCTGTGATGCTTCATGTACCTTCCAGCTAAAGACCACATGAAATCATAGATATGAGTACAGTTTTGGGCATAAATTGGATTTCAAATGTGAAGTTTTGTTAGTATATGAGGTTCATCCTATTACTCTTTATAAACACTGTGGGAAAACAAAGGAAACTCGTGGTCAATAAGTCAAGAGAAAAGACTCTGGACTTAGGTAGTGCTCATGGCAGTTTCACAATCCTGAGAATATAGAAACCGCTGATTGTGGGGAAAAGAGAAAGAAAGAAAGAGTGGGAGGGAGGGAGTGAAGGAAGGAAAGAAGAATGGAAAAGAAGAAAAAAAGAGATGCTTTCTAAAATGGAAAGACAGCAAAAGGNCTTAGGTAGTGCTCATGGCAGTTTCACAATCCTGAGAATATAGAAACCGCTGATTGTGGGGAAAAGAGAAAGAAAGAAAGAGTGGGAGGGAGGGAGTGAAGGAAGGAAAGAAGAATGGAAAAGAAGAAAAAAAGAGATGCTTTCTAAAATGGAAAGACAGCAAAAGGTGAAGGAAAGTCATTTCTTTGGTGTGTATTTTATATGTCACACCCTCTTTGGTTCTTTAGATATGGTGTCTTAATTTCATCTTCCCAGTAGCCTGAGGTATAGAAATTATTATCCATATTTTGTTAGGAAAATGAGAGCGATCTTCAATATACCTTGCCCAGCATCACAAGGTAATTCATTACCTTGCCCAGGATTTGAATCTAATTCTTCTCAGCTCCTAAACTTGAGCCCTCTCAGTTGCACCATGTTATTTCTAGACCTCGTCAGAAGCTCAAAGAAAGAATCACCAATGACGTCAGATCCAACTTTTCAGTCTCCTTTCAAGAGATTCTACCTGGAGGAGTCTGAGGGCTCTGATGTCAGCCCTCAAAAGTGAAGTGAAGTATCCCTGCCTGGGAAGGACAGTCTATTCTGTGTCTGGTGTTTATGCATTCATTGTACCCTTTCTGGGTCTATTTGCATTTTCAATCCCAAACCCTGTTTTGGGTTAATGAGCCCCACAAGTTCCCCAGACAAATGTGCTGGCTTTCAGCTTAGCATAAGCTTGTATCTAATCAATGTAGACGTTGAAACAAGTTCCATGCTGGCAAATTCCCAAAAGCAAAAGGAGGTAAATGAGAGCAACACGAATGAGTCAAACAAGGGAACCACCATGGGGAAAGAGCTTAATCAACACTTAGAGAAACATGGCTGCCTCCTGCTGAGATGGAAATACATCTGTTTCGTAGATGTCTTGGTGCCCTTAAGCATACCCTTTTCCCCAAGTACAAAGTCTTTCTGCCTTTCACACCATTCCGACTGGAGATTATCTTATAGCAAGAGGAGTTGAAAGACCCCAGATCCAGGTTTTTGATGAAGCTATTTGCAGAGCAGCTAAGGAGACACAGACATTGAGAACAGACTTATGGAGAGGGCTGTGAGGGAGAAGGAGAGGGTGGGAGATATGGAGAGAGTAACATGGAAACACACACTGCTGCTGCTGCTAAGTCACTTCAGTCGTGTCCAACTCTGTGTGACCCTACAGACGGCAGCCCACCAAGCTCTACTGACCCTGGGATTCTCCAGGCAAGAACACCAGAGTGGGTTGCCATTTCCTTCTCCAGGAAACATACACTACCATATGTAAAATAGATAGCCAATGGGAACTTGCTGTGTGACTCAGGGAACACAAACCAGGGCTTGATAACCACCTAGAGGTGTGGGACGGGAAGGGAGGTGGGAGGGGACGTGGGTAAACCTATGGCTGATTCATGTCGATGTTTGGTAGAAACCAACACAAAACTATAAAGCACTTGCCCTTCAAGTAAAAATAAATAAATTTTTTAGAAAAGAAAAGAAAAGTTGGTGGCAGACACTGTCAGTGCCTTGCCCATGTCTCCATGGATGCTCACTGTGAGCACCGTAAAGTGGTAAAATCTCTGAGGATTTTGTCTGAGTGGAGAGTATGATAGACCGGAGTTCAAGGCAAGTAGGGAATATTAGAGAGAAAATACAATGACTGCCCTCATCCAGTGACTGAGCTGATGGGTAACTAGTTTGATGGACAAATAGCCAAAGACTAGGTTGATATATACCAATAATCGTCTCAGCATCTAACCCCATGGTTGGGATAACTCAGGCATGCTCTACCCTGCCATCCAGGGTTCGCGAGCTCTGGGCAACTGTTGCGATACAGCGCCTCTGTTGGCATCCTCCTCTTTCCACTCTCACCTCCCCATTCCTCTCCGGCTGTTTCCTGGGATTATCTCACAAAAAGTCTACTGGCATTAGAATCTTTGTCTCAGAGTCTCCTTTAGGAAAAAGCCTACACTAGATAAGAGTGACTCATATACACTGAATAGTCATTAAGAAAACAAGCTTTCACAGGGAACTATATTCAGTATTTTGTGGAAAAGAATCTGAAAAAGAAGATATGTGTGTATAGTGGAAAATGTATGTATATATGTATACATACATAGATGTATGTATACACATTTATAACTGAATCATTTTGTTGTACACTTGAAACTAACATAACATTGTAAATATACTTAGGTATCAATAAAAAAGAAAAGAAGCTTTTGACCTCTCTCTCTATTCCTCCTGTTGGTTTTGGATTTCTTTCATCCATTCATTACTTTTCCTCCACTGACTTATCTCCTTAAGAGCCTAAAGTTTGGCTCACTATCTGTAAATTGAGTGGTCTCCCCTCTTCCGCTCACGGCCATTTTTTCAGATAGATGGCAGCAGGCAGGAGGTCTCTCTTTACTTGAAAAGTTAAACATGGCAACACACAGAATGTTAGGCTTGGGCAGCCAAGAAGCTGAGACCTATAAGGCGGTGATGTCTCCCAAAGAGACTCACCAATACTGCTGGGCAGGGTTCCTTCCCCTGCCTCGTTTGTTCTTCCTCCTCACCCCATTTCCCTGCATGGGTGCCATGTGTACCTTTAGTTCTTATCCAGGTAACAGTCTGGTTAATTACTCCTGAACCTCTTCACAGTTCTCCATCCCCAGTGAGCCCACCTCCATCTTCTAACCTCTGTCTTTTAACTAAGAGTTAGAATACTGGGACAACCCTAAAAGAAATGACCACCAGATTTCCGGAAACACCATGCTTTAGGAGATGACTCATTTCTCCCAAAAGTAAGACTTTTTTGGTCACTGAACTGAATAAATTCTTAGTTCCTATATCTTATTTTTGCTGAATTTCTTTACCTGTATTAGAAACAGCACCCGTTTCTTCATTTCAGACAAATCCCTGCCAAATACAGTGCCATGGCCAAGGGCATAGTGAGCAGGAAGTCATCATACCTTTGCCCGTTCTGAAGACAGTGTGGCAGGAGGGTTGATGCTCACCCCTCAGCCCCGTGCCCTGTCTCTGGGGTAGCGTCAGCTTCCTTCACTAATTCACATATGCAG
>SJYA01014321.1:0-10517 GCA_006410615.1 Neotragus moschatus
TCATTGGAAAAGACTCTGATGCTGGGAGGGATTGGGGGCAGAAGGAGAAGGAGACTACAAAGGATGAGATGGCTGGATGGCATCACCGACTGGATGGACGTTGAGTTTGAGTGAACTCCGGGTGGTGATGATGGACAGGGAGGCCTCGCGTGCTGCGATTCATCGGGTCGGAAAGAGTCGGACATGACTGAGCCACTGAACTCAACTGAACTCAAATGAAAATGAAAGTGTTAGTTGCTCAGTCGTGTCCGACTGTGCCACCCCATGGATCATAGCCCGCCATGCTCCTCTGTCCATAGGGATTCTCCAGGATTCTCCCCTGCCATGTACTTTTCCAGGGGATCTTCCCGACCCAGGAATCAAACCTGAGTCTCCTGCATTACAGGCAGATTCTTAACCATCTGAGCCACCAACCAACTCACTGAATTCTCTACAAACATATTTTCAAATGAAGAAGGCAATGGCACCCTACTCCAGTACTCTTGCCTGTAAAATCCCATGGACGGAGGAGCCTGGTGGGCTGCAGTCCATGGGGTCGCTAACAGTCAGACACGACTGAGCGACTTCACTTTCATTTTTCACTTTCATGCATTGGAGAAGGAAATGGCAACCCACTCCAGTGTTCTTACCTGGAGATTCCCAGGGATGGGGGAGCCTGATGGGCTGCCGTCTATGGGGTTGCACAGAGTCGGACACGACTGAAGCAACTTAGCAGCAGCAACAGCATATTTTCAAATTCTAAGAATATTTTTTCTTATTGAAAGTTTAAAATGCATTGCTTTTTTCAACTCACATATTCAATGTTAAAATAAGCCTGTTTAACCACTTCATGAGATAAAAATAACAGCATAGAAAAATACAGATTGTAGTTTCTTTATGTTTGTATATATATATATATATATGAGGTAGTGGGTGTTCATTAAACATATTTTGATAATTTCATGATGTATATAAGTCAAATCATTATGTTGCATACCTTAAACTTATAAAGTGCTTTATGTCAAATATATCTCAATAAAAATAGAATAAAAACTGAGAAATATAGGTTATAAAATATACATTAGAAGCAAGTTATTTTATACATCAATATGTATTTAGTAAGTTTTACTGTGTAAAGTATAATTTACTTATTTTTGATGGTTCATATCTGTCTCAGACTGAGTGTATGCAGAGGGCAATATTTGAATATAATAGCCAAACACTATACCGACGTATGTCTGTCTGCATTTAAGCACCTGAAATACTTCCATACCAAGGACGTAAGGAGATTTCACAAAAATGGATATCTGAATTGTCAATAAACACTTAAAAAGGCTTAACTTCACTAATACAATGCAAATTAAAACCTCAATGAGATATCACTATATATCTAACATAACTCAGGAAAAAAAAGAAGAAAAAAGATACTGAATTTAAAACATTGTGGAATAACGCAGTAACTCTCTACCAGTTAACAGGTGATTTGGTACAATTTTAGCAAACTCTTTGGCAGCATCTACTACAGAAAAACATATGTGTACAGTTCTGTCTGGACATTAGATTATATCCTATGAAGTTGCCAATATTCAATTTAACTGTTCATGATTCACAAAAATGACAGTTTCATATGATTCATATACCCAAAACAAATGCTTCCATATACCTACTGAATGTTATTTTTAGAATGTTTTAAGTAGTCCTTTTCATAATGGTCCCACTGGAGACTAATGAAATATTCAACAGAGTCGAGTATGGTCTATTCATACAGTTTACTATAAAGCAGTGAGAATATATGGTTTACAATTATACATAAGTATATAGATAAACCATCCAGTTCCATCACTTCATGGGAAATAGATGGGGAAACAGTGGAAACAGTGTCAGACTTTATTTTTGGGGGGCTCCAAAATCACTGCAGATGGTGACAGCAGCCATGAAATTAAAAGACGCTTACTCCTTGGAAGAAAAGTTATGACCAACCTAGATAGGATATTTGAAAGCAGAGACATTACTTTGTCGACTAAGGTCCGTCTAGTCAAGGCTATGGTTTTTCCAGTGGTTACGTATGGATGTGAGAGTTGGACTGCGAAGAAGGCTGAGCATTAATTAAAAGAATTAATGCTTTTGTGCTGTGGTGTTGGAGAAGACTCTTGAGAGTCCCTTGGACTGCAAGGAGATCCAACCAGTCCATCCTAAAGGAGATAAGCCCTGGGATTTCTTTGGAAAGAATGATGCTAAAGCTGAAACTCCAGTACCTTGGCCACCCCATGTGAAAAGTTGACTCATTGGAAAAGACTCTGATGCTGGGAGGGATTGGGGGCAGGAGGAGAAGGGGACGACAGAGGATGAGATGGCTAGATGGCATCACTGACTCAATGGACGTGAGTCTGAGTGCATTCCTGAAGTTGGTGATGGACAGGGAGACCTGGAGTGCTGCAATTCATGGGGTCGCAAAGAGTCAGCGACTGAGCGACTGAACTGAACAGAACAAAGATACTTTGATGAAAGAAGTCAGTTGGTAAGAAACACTGTATGATTGTGATTTTATAAAGTATGAAAATAGACAAAACTAACTTATATTTTAGAAGTCTGGAGACTTGTTACCTTTGTTTTGTTTGGGCAGTAACAAGGAGATCACAAGAGTATTCCTGGCGTGGATGATAATCTGTTTGTCCATCTGGTGCTCGGTTCAGTTTGTGAAGATTTTGTGATCTGTATATTAATATGAAATTTTAATATGAATTTTATGTCACTAAAGTAATAATACTGTCCCCATGCCATGAAGGTACATTTTGAAAATAAGTTCAAAGATAGAGAAAAAGTTGGCTTATTGGGAAAGTGTACAGATTATTGAGAACTGTTTATAGGAAGCATTACTCAAAGCTCTCCTGTGTTTATGAACCAAGACACAAAGTTTTCCTCAAGGAAGTGCTAGATGCTGAGGAATCATGATGATGATCCTGATGCAATATCTCAACAATAAAGATGATCAAAAAAGACTCTCTTTTGCCCTATTTCCTACAGTTTTGACATCAAGTGATGTCTGTGAAGACTGTTATGTTAGATATTTGCAAATGTAAATTGTAAGACCAATTAGGCAAAGCAACAATAATTCAAAGGTGCTCATAAACTTCAGCATTATGGTTTCCTTTACCCAATAAAATGAAAGCAGATTTTTTTTTATCATGTTATATCTTGTGTAGAGTGCTTTTATGGTATTAGCACCAGCCTATAAAGGTCTTCTCACTCCTATGGAGGGACCTAATATAATTTTTTTTCTTACCTCTTGGCTTGCTTTGATAGTCTTAGTGACACTTGAGGACATTTAATATTTTTGACTTTACTTACTTGCATGCAAATTCAATTTACTTGATCCACACTTACTTCTCTCTGGTAGTTATAATCCAGTTGTTCATCCTTTTTTAGGAGAGATAATAAATATATTTTTCTTAGAGTAATACTTTATTTTTATTCAGACACAGTTGTGCAGTCAAATAATTGTTCCATTTTTTCTAATTGAAATTTAGGGGTATCATTCATTTTTTCCCACATGTTATCCAGGTAAGGAAATACTATTGGCAATGTGTTTATAAGTAACGATGAACATTGAAACACTACCAGAAATCCTAAAACTACAAATTGATATTTTAAATCAGGGAATTAAATTTTCTCTCAGTTAGGATCAGACTTCCCATCTCAAATCTATGCTTGAACATTGGATTCAGAACTCATAGGAATGGTTGGACTTAATTCATGTTTTAATAGATGGCAATAAGAGATAGCAATGATAATAACTCACCTTTGTATAGCAGTTTATCGATTTGGAGGCTGAGTGTCAGAAAGCTAAGTAATTTATCCAAGATCATAAATTTAGCACATCGCCAAGTTGGGACTAAAGAACAAATTTCAAGATTGTTTGCTTAGTATTCTTTTCACTACACTCAAGCTTCATTTTCAAGACAAATTGACCAAAATATTTGTTCTAATTTAACTCAGATGAAAAAGAAAAAAAATGCAAGTCAGGGATAGATTGTCTAAAGAGAAGTTGCACATCTAGCAAAAATTGGTTTGCAGAATATCTAGGTATTCAGTAGCAATAGAAGAATGTAAAACTCAGGAAGGTAATCTGAGAGCTAGTGCCACTAAAGCATGGGTTTGTGCCTGGACTTGTTCCGGGGCTCAAGTTCTTTGGACCCCATATCCCACATGAATGAGAGAAACACAGGCTATTCTTAGAGAGGGAAACTTGGCACTTCAGTCATACTCCCTTAGCCAGCTGGAGTGAGAGGGAAACCCCAGGACAAAAATTAAACAAGTAGGCAGTCTTGTGAGACCATCACAACAATTTATGTTTTATAATTTCAGAGAGTATGGGGCAATCTACTGAATGTGCAATCATAGCTGATGCTAAAAGTAATACTACACATATGCTTTTCCTTTAACTTAAAGGCTAACCCCTAACGAGATATTAGGCATATGGAATTTGCAAATGTATCTATATAATTTATATCCATATTGATATACTTATCTAAAATATATATCATCAGTATCTTTCTATATCTGGATTCTTACCACTAGTATCACATGGGAAGCCCTATATCTGGATAGATATATAGATACCCAAATGAAAATTTGAATAATATTCAAGACACTCATGTAAGCAGGAATGATCACAGCATTTTTATTGACTCAAACTCCATCTGCTTCTGAGACCTCATCACATCCCTCTGTGCTCAGTTACTTCAATTGTGTCTGACTCTGTGCAACACTATGGACTGTAAGCTCCCAGGCTGCTTTGTGCGTGGAATTCTCCAAGAATACTGAAGCAAGTTGCCATTCCTTTCTCCAGAAGATCTTCCCAACCCAGGGGTTGAACCCAGGTCTTTTATATCTCTTGCTTCGGCAGGTGGGTTCTTTACCATTAGCACCACCACTGAAATCTAAAGAGAATGGAAGAAAGCTGTGGTACATATACACAATGGAGTATTACTCAGCCATTAAAAAGAATACATTTGAATCAGTTTTAATGAGATGGATGAAACTGGAACCAATTATACAGAGTGAAGTAAGCCAGAAAGAAAAGCACCAATACAGTATACTAACTCGTATTTATGGAATCTAGAAACATGGTGATGATAACCCTATATACGAGACAGCAAAAGAGACACAGATGCATGGAGTGGACTTTTGGACTTTGAGGGAGAGGGGGGGGGGAAGGTTTGGGAGAATGGCACTGAAACGTGTGCTGTCGTGTGGGAAACGAATCATCGGTCTATATTCGGTTCAGGATACAGGATGCTTGGGACTGGTGCACGGGGATGATCCAGAGAGTTGATGTGGAGTGGGAGGTGGGGGGGGAGTTCAAGATTGGGAACTCATGTACACCTGAGATGAAAAAANGAAGAGGGAGAGGGGGGGAAGGTTTGGGAGAATGGCACTGAAACGTGTGCTGTCGTATGGGAAACGAATCATCGGTCTATATTCAGTTCAGGATACAGGATGCTTGGGACTGGTGCACGGGGATGATCCAGAGAGTTGATGTGGAGTGGGAGGTGGGGGGGGGGTGGTTCAAGATTGGGAACTCATGTACACCTGAGATGAAAAAATAAATAAATAAAAATAAAAAGAATCCACCTGCAATGCAGGAGACCTGGGTTCAATCCCCGGGTTGGGAAGATCCCCTGGAGAAGGGAACAATTACCCACTCCAGTATTCTGGCCTGGAGAATTCCATGGAAGAGAAAGTCTGTGGGGTCTCAAAGAGTCAGACACAACTGAGCAACTTTCACTTTCATGTATATTAAGTATGGTATGTTTCATGGACTGCAGGAAATTGGCCATTCTTGTCTTGAATTTACTACTGACGAGCTAATCTAAACAGTTCTGCTAAGCGCTGATACGTTAGAAAGAAAAGTAAAAGCTAAACTTTATTGTTGCTTTTTGCCATTTGGTAGCATTTTACACACCAGCTTCGATCTTCAGAATATCCTGGATTCAATAGGAAACCATTTAAATGAAGTTTTATGCAATAAAAACTTCTCAGCAGTCAAAATTTATACTGTAAAAAAATACATGCAAAACATCCTTTTCTGAAAACACTTAACTTTGAACAAAGCAGCGAAGTACACAAGTGCAAAATGAAAACAGCATTTCAACTCCACCGAAAGGAGTCATCAAATTCATGTCGCTGTATGGCAAAACCTCCACAATATTGTAAAGTGATTAACCTCCAATTAAAACAAAGAATTAATTTAAAAGAAAAAAGGTAGTCATCATAAAAGATGTACAAGTCACCTCACTTCTCTAAACACTATTCACTTTTTAAATGGAAGATGATAAAAAAAAAATATTGTCCACAAACAATATCCCAACTCTAGGGCAAGTTTTAGAAAGTCTTCAACCTCTTGCTTTAATAGTAACAAAGTGAGCAGGATGGAGATCTGGAACGTGGTCTGTGTCCTCCACGACTACAGTAGGGAGGAGGTGACCGTCCTCTGCATATCCGATCCCTGTCTTGAGCGGCTCTCCGCCTCCTCCTCCACCTCTTCCTCTGGATGTTCTGCTATAGTAGTCCCGATCATCAGAGCCTCCCTCCTACCCTCTGCCATAGTAATCCCAACTGCCAGAGCTGCCACAGGGAGGTTGCCCCTTGTAAATCCCTGGTGTTGGAGTATGTGGCCTTTTTGTCATGGAGAAATCAACTGTGAGCCTGTGTCCACCGAGCTCCATTCCACTTGCACGCATTGTTGCTTCCTTGGCGTCATCTGCATTTTCAAAGTAACGCAGGCAAATCCCTGTTGAACATCTAGACTGGTGGTCACACACAACAAACTCGTCAGAATCTAGGCCATATTTAGAGAATACTTTTTTAGATCTCTTTCTGTAGTATGTAAGCACAATCCAACACACCAAGCCAACAGATGGGATCAGGGTTTGCTGGATTCCCAGCATGACCCCTGTGAGGAGACCTGGGAGGATGACTGTGGCTATGCCATCTTCCCTAGTCTGCCGTAAAATCCACTAGGGGCTCGTCTGTGGGAGTGGGAGCGAGAGCAGGGCCTCGTCCAACGCCTTTGAGGACTTCTTCTGGATCGAGGCCTGCTCGCCGCTGCAATGTATGACTTCTGCTACCGTCATCACTTGGCGTGCTTCAGTGGAAGCTTCCCACCTCTCGCATCTTCTTTGCGGAGGCTCCGCCACAGCCTTGAATCACAAACCATGCACTGCTTCGCACACACTGGATCCCCCGCACAGGTCCCCAAGGTGCTGAGAGCCAGAATGCCCTGCATGGCCTCTGCTTCGGCCACTGTGGTGGTTCACAGGTGTTCACAGATGAAGAGATGTTCACAGTCTCTGATATCCTTCTTTGTAGGTGTGGAACTTAATTCCACCCCAGCCTTCACCACGAATGTGAGAGTTGGACCATGAATGTGGTGCAGACTTAATAAATGGCAAAGGGAATTTGGCAGAAGTGATGCGACATCACTTCCGAGATCATGCTGTTAAAATCCTGCAGCTTCCATCTTGGTCTGGTACTGTCTCTCCACTGGCCCCCATCCATTCCTCTCTCTCCCTCCCCTCCTCCTTCCAGATTCCCTCCCTCCTCCCCGACCCCTCTCATTATTCACGTTGGGGGCAGTCAGCTGCCACCTTATGAGGAGAGGCCCATATGCTGAGGAACAGAAGGCCTGGAATCAATCCCCGGAATGACCTCTGGAGCAGATACTCATTTCCTCAGAGCCTTAAGATAACTGCTGCCCAACTGTTAATAATGACTGTCAACTGACTGCGGCCTCATGAGACACTGAGCCAGCACTACCCAGTTAAGCTGCTCCCAAATTCCTGACTCCCGTAAAAATAATAAGTGTTTGTTTTTTAAGCTACTAAGTTTGGGGATAATTTATCATGCAACAATAGATAACTAATACAGTGATCTTCAGTTTGGCAAAAATGCCTTAAAAATTACACAAAGAATATGAACTATAACAGAAAAAAACTCATAAATCATTTTCTAAAAAGCAGAAACTTCTGCTCTTTGAAAGACGCTCCAGCAGGGTTCCAAACAATATGATGGAGACATCATTTTTGCTGCTCCTTACTTTAAGTACAACTAAAACCTTGGACATAATACAATTAACAACCATAAGAGAACAGTCTTAGCTTAGGCTCCTACAATAAAATACCACGGATGGGGTGGTTTAAACAATAGACATTTATTTGTTACAGTTCTGGAGGCTGGGAAGTCCAAGATCAAGGTACTGGCAGATTCAGTGTCTGGTGAGAGCTGGTGGAGAGAGAGACTGAGGGTGAGAGTGAGCTCTGATATCTCCTCCTGATCTACTAAGGGCACTTCCCACCCCACCCTCATGAGCTCCTCTAAACCTAATCACTTCCCCAAAGCCCACCTTCAGATATGATCATACTGGAGATTAGGATTTCAACATTTGAATTTGGGGACGACACAGACATTTACTCCAAAGCAAGGACTCTGAAAGACAGAAGGCAGATGGGCTACCAGATGGTAGTGGACAACTCAGAACAACCCAGAAATGGCACTCTCCTGCCTCACCAACATGCGGTCAATGTAAAAAGAATAGAGAGAATCACCCTCAGTAGCAGCAGGTGGCCCAGACTGAATTGCCTTGTAGCTGTGGCACCAGCAGAGACCAAGTGGCAATTTCTGACTCTAGTCCCCCACCCAGTGGTAGCAGAAAGCCTACAGGGCAGCCCAGCAACAACAGAATGCCTGGGAGCACTTTCTCCCCCCACTGCGGTCCGGGTACCCACCTACACCCAGCAGCAGCTGAGGCCACAGAGCTTTCCTCCCATTTGGTTAGCATCAGTGAAAAATGAGTAGGAAGTTTGGACTTCCGACTCAGCAGTAGCAGGCAGTACCCCTCACCCTCCAAACTAGAGAACTGTGTGAGGAATTTGGAGAGAAGAGAACCAGAGAAAGGGTTTCTTTAACCTGTATGGGATATTCTAGGCAGACAGTTCATTTACCAAATGAGACACTGGCCAGAATGAATTCACCAAAAAGTTTGAGACCCGGGCTTTCACAGCAACCTTTGAATAGCACACAAAGCGAACCAGAATAGCACTGCAAGAACTCAGAAAGCAACTGACATTGAAATCTCAGTCACAAAAATAGGGCAGGACCAGCATGCATCCTAAACAGGATGACTGCTCGAAAAGACTATTTAAACAGGATCCAGAGTCTTATAACGTAATATCCACAATGTCCAGGACACAGTAAATTAAAAAAGAAAAAATCATTTGTCATACCAAGAACCAGGACTAGGGAAACCACAACTGGCCCAACAATGCCAACACTGATATGGCTCAGATGTTGGAGTTATCCAGCAAGGATCTTCAAGCAGCCATCAAAAATATGCTGCGGTGAGCAATTATGAATATTCTTGAAACATACACAAATAGAAAATCTGAGTAAAGAAATAGAAGATACAAAAAGAACCAAATGAGAATTAAAGAATTTAAAAGAATAAATAAGATTAAAACTCACTGGATGGGCTCAATAGTAGATTGGAGGAGAGATATGAAAAAATATTGAAGACAGAGCAATAGAACTTATCCAGTTTGACCAACAAAGAGAAAACAGATGGGAAAAAAATATAAACAGACTTCAGAGACTTGTGGAACAGCAACAGATCTAACATTTGTGTCACTGAAGTCCCAGAAAGGGAGAAGAAAGTGTGAAATGGAAAAAAAATTTTTTTTGAAGAAATAATGGCTGAATACTTCTAAATTTGGTGAAAAGCATAAACTTATATATTGAAGATTTGAACAAACCCTAAACAGGGTAAACTGAAAGAAATCTACCCCAAGACATAATCAAGCTTCTGAAAGCTAAAGACAAAGGAAAAAACTTTGAAAGCACCTAGAAAGAAATAATATGTCACATAGAAAAACTATTCAAATGACAACGGATTTCTCATTTGAATCCAAGGAGACGAAAAGTAAATGGCACAAGATTTTCAAGTGCTGAAAGACAAGAGCTGTCAATGCCAAACTATATCCAATGAAAAAAAAAGCCCTTTAGAAATGAGGAGAAATGAAGTCTTTCTTAGGCAGGAAAACACTAAGACTTTGTCACCAGCGGGTCTACTCCAGAAAACTGGCTAAAGATGTTCTCTACACTGAGAGGAGATAATAACAGAAGGGATCTTGGAGCAAGAGAGAGTGACAGGACAGTGAAATGAGAAGGAAAAAACTGGGGGCTTAAATACAATTTTATCATTCTCCTTATAAGTTTTAAAAGTTGTGTTTGATGGTTGAAGTAAAAATTATAACATGATTCAATATGATGCTTAATATACAGAGAGGGAATACTTTGTTTTTTTTCATTTATTTATTTTAAGCGGAAGCTAATTACTCTACAATATTGTAGTGGTTTTTGCCATACATTGACATGAATCAGCCACGGGTATACATGTGTGCCCCATCTTGAACTCCCCCTCCCACCTCCCTCCCCATCCCATCCCTCAGGGTCATCCCAGTGCACCAGCCCTGAGCACCCTG
>SJYA01014322.1:0-10326 GCA_006410615.1 Neotragus moschatus
ATCTGAGTAGCATTGCTGCTAAATTAAACCACAGTGGAAGCTGGAACAGTCTGAAAACTTAGTGAAAAGACTTTACACAATTACTTCTGCAACTGCGATGTCGCCAACTTTTTCTTAGTTTTCTGGGTGACTTTTAGTGGAGGTGACACGTAGTGGAGGTGACACGGATGTTTCTTTCTCACATAAATGAAAAAATTCTAATTCACTTATTTATCATTTGGTCTTTCAGGGCAGGCAATGTAGCAGATCGTTTCACTAAACAGGGCTGAGGACAGACATTTTAATGAGGAAATAAAATGCTTGTTACAGGTATCTTAAGCAAATAAAGGTTTGCTTACTCCTTCCAAAAGTGTGCTAATTCAAGTGTACATCTGTGCAAACTGAACAGTTGTTTCAATAAAATATGATAAGATTTTCATAAACCCTAAATATACTCATGCTCAAAAGGGGACCTACCAGCACATTATACAATTTTGGAAGAGGCAAACTAAAGAAACTTCGTTTTACAAGGACAAAGGATTCTAAAATCTTATTTCTAGGATATTGAATATGTCTGAATTAAGCATTTTAAATAATTCTGTTTCTAAAGTTTGTCTGGAGATTTGATTCTAATACCAGTTACACTTGTTCTTGCCCATAAACAAGTTAGTTAAGGCCGGGGATATACACTGAAGACGTCAGCACTCATGCGACTCAAGTTCCTAGCACAGCTAAGCAATTTCAGTGGCCCAGGAACAGAGAATCAGAATGGTGCATGAGCACCCAGGGCAGTACTCTATGTAATATTTGGCTATAATCATTTATTTCTGGCCTACATTTGCTTCAGAATTTACATTTGGCATTCTCCAAAAGGCAATCTGGATCACTGCCTTCTAAACTTCAGCTGAGATGTTCTTTGGAGATTTCTCTATCATATTTGGCTCATGACTAAATAGAAATAGACAGACATAAAAGACTAAATTTCTGACACATCTCTTAGAATGGCAAATTTTAATATTTAAAGAATGCCCAGCACATATTTGTGTTTCAATTGAGCCCTTACACATCTGTTACTTATTTTGGAGCGGCCTCTATCACATATGCAAAAGTCTTTTGCAGATAAATTACTGCATTTCAACCTAAAATTGCATATAAAGGATTTCATTCTTTAGAGGAAAATTCTTTGCATGGTTATCACAAAAGGATCACGTGGCTCTCCACAAAGGAGTTCGGCATCATAATGCAAGTGCATTAACGTATGTTGAGTTACCGGAGGTACTGCTGTAATAATAGTATGCATGCTTTTTTTATTTGAAGGCACAGATGCACAACAACTTCACTGAGGGTACAGACAAACAAAAGCCTCCTATTTTCCTTACAGCTGGGGGCCTAGGATTTATATAGATTCCTCTTTGGAAAATGCACTGTGTACCTTCTTCATCCCATAACTTCTCTCCCAAAGCCTCGAGAGTCAGCAGGAAGATACTTGCAAGGATGCTTCCTCTGTATTTGCATCTTCTGTATGCCAGCTTCGTCACCCCTCCCTCCCACTTGGTAAGTAGAATACTAGATGCATACCCCTCAAAGAACCAGCCATTCAAATCTGGGAAGTTTTGAAACCCTGGAAGGCACAACGCTAGAAGACCCTACCACCCCTTTTCTTTCTTCCCGTGGGAAGAGGACTGGCTTACCTGATTGGTGAGATGGGATACAAGGCCATTATTCCCATTAGAAACCCAGCCTTTCAAAAGCTCCCTGGACCTGACTCCCCACAAACAAACCACATTCTCCTTTTTGTTTTCCGCTATCTTGTCTGTACTAACCAGAGCAACTGCTCTGCTCACCACTCCCTGAAGGTCAGTTTGGGGGCGAAGGGGTGGGGGGGGGTGGAGTAAAGCCTAGTGGCCTTGGGTTTAAGCCATATTCTCTAATACATTATTAGCAAGAAAGCCTTCTTTTGCTTCCTATCTGACCCCTTTGATTTACTTACCTACCTCAAATTGAGAGAGAATAAGAAGTAAGCTATCTGGGATTTTGAAAACGTCTCAAAAGTTCTCCTTTATAGCAATTATCTTATTGGGCTTTAAGATTTGCTTGGCCATATACTTTCTTACTGGGCTTCCCTAGTGGCTCAGTCAGTAAAGAATCTGCCTGCAATGCAGGAAACCCAGGTTGGGAAGATCCCCTGGAGAAGGGAATGGCTACCCACTCCAGTATTCTTGCCTGGAGAAATTCATGCACAGAGGAGCCTGGCGGGCTGCAGTCCATGAGGCAGCAAAGAGTCAGATATGAATGATCGACTAACACTTTCACTTTTCATTATTTTCTTGCTAGACTAAGCAACTTGACAGTGAGACATATTTCTTTCCATCTTTGTAAACCCTGACTTAAGATACAACACAATATTCAATTAATGTGGTTTATATCCATCAACCAGTGGCACTAGTACCAAATAAAATAGTAATGAAGTGATAATCTGGTTTAAAAGGACTTCACTCAACCAATTACGTCAGCTGTATTAATAGATATAAAATTATCATCTAGGGAAAGTGACATATTGTTTGATTTAACCTAGTAACTCTTAGAAGTACTGACGTGTACCTCCCCTCCTGTTACTCCCCCTAGTACTGCCCCTTCTACTACATACAAACTACTATAATGTATAAAACACTCTACTTTTCAACAAGCCATTATGGAGACTGAGTAAATAATAAGACAGTGAGTATGTAAATGTATCAGGAATCTCCAGTCTTTTCTTGAAGAAGTTGTTGTTGTTTAGTCGCTAAGTTGTGTCCAGCTCTTCTGTGACCCCATGACTATAGCCCTCCAGGCTCCTCTGTCCATGGGATTCTCCAGGCAAGAATACTAGAGTAGGTTGCCATTTCCTTCTCCAGGAGATCTTCCCAACCCAGGGATCAAACCTGAATCTCCTGCATTGGTGGGAGGATTTTTTACCCCTGAGCCACTGGGGAAGCCCTCCTTGAAGAACAACACTTTGTTATTTCCCTAAAGTGTTTTCAACTATTCTGGGCCCAAGGACCGAGCTAGCAGCTTCTTCTCTTCTTTTGCTCTCACAAAAAGGAGAAAGGGCCAAGAGCAAGATAGCATGGACCTCTGAATACCTTCATAATCCTTGTGGAATTTCCTGAAGTTATATACACAAGCTTGAAAGTATTTTTCACACAAAATTTGAGTCCTGCTAAATACTTTTCCCATAAATATATGTGGCTCTAAATATGGGCCAACCCGAGTAAGTTGTTGTTCTTAGCAAAATAGTCATAACTAAACTAGAAAACTTAATTTTGAGAGTCACTATAAGACAAACAGATTCACATGAAGGGAACCAAAGCAACGCAGATTATAATATCCAGAGAGGGGCCTGAAGAGCTGTGAATGAACAATTCTCCTTTTTCAGTTCAGCTACCCAGAATGAATTGCCGTCTTTCATTTTGTTATTGTTGTTATTGTCATTGTTTGAGGGTTTGCATAGAGATCAGCCCTGGGATTTCTTTGGAAGGAATGATGCTGAAGCTGAAACTCCAGTACTTTGGCCACCTCATGCGAAGAGTTGACTCATTGGAAAAGACGCTGATGCTGGGAAGGATTGGGGGCAGGAGGAGAAGGGGACGAGAGAGGATGAGATGGCTGGATGGCATCACGGACTCGATGGGCATGAGTCTGAGTGAACTCTGGGAGATGGTGATGGACAGGGAGGCCTGGCGTGCTGGTATTCATGGGGTCGCAAAGAGTCGGACACGACTAAGTGACTGAACTGAACTGAACTGAACGTTTCTGATGACAGGTGGTTACGGTCAAGTCTCTTCACCATTATGCACATCCGTGATGCTCATATTCTGTCTCAGATAATTGGAGCAATTAGCAATTAATTTTTTTGCCAATAGAGACTACTAAATAAACCTGAAAACCCATTAACAGCACCAATACTTTCTCTTGTGTATTCTGACCCATTAATTTGACTAAATCCACTGAACTAGTCCACTAATCTATTTAATCAAATCAAATCTCTTCAAATTGTCCCTCATCCTCTTTATCAAAAAAGCAAGAATGGACTTAGTTATACATATTCTGGATAGAAGAAAACATTGAGGAAGCAATGTTTACTTAAGTCCTGGCTTAGTAGGAGGTGGAAGAAAGAGTGGATCATGGAAGAGGTAGTAATAGGATATAGATGGTCCCCAACTTTCAATGGTTCCACTTACAGTTTTTCCAGTTTATGATGGTGGGAAGGTGATAAGCATTCAGTAGAAACCACACTTTGAATTGTGAATTTTGATCTTTTCCTGGGCTAGTGATAATGTGGTATATTCTTCTCTTGTGATGTGAGGCAGCTACACTATCATGAGAGTAAACAACCAACACACTTACAGGTACTCTGTTTTATACTTTCAGTGGTCAGTAAAGTCCATGAGATATTCAACTTTATTATAAAATAAGCTTTGTGTTGGAGGATTTTGCCAACCTGGGAGTTAAAGATTGTTCTGAGTGCCTTTAAGGTAGGCTGGACTCAGCTATGATGTTCAGTGTAGTTAAGTTCAGTCACTCAGTCATGTCTGACTCTTTGCGACCCCATGAATCGCAGCACGCCAGGCATCCCTGTCCATCACCAACTCCTGGAGTTTACCCAAATTCATGTCCATCAAGTCAGTGATGCCATCCAGCCATCTCATCGTCCCTTTCTCCTCTTGCCCCCAATCCCTCCCAGCATCAGATTCTTTTCCAATGAGTCAGCTCTTCGCATGAGGTGGCCAAAGTACTGGAGCTTCAGCATCAATCCTTCCAATGAACACCCAGGACTGATCTCCTTTAGGATGGACTGGTTGGATCTCCTTGCAGTCCAAGGGACTCTCAAGAGTCTTCTCCAACACCATAGTTCAAAAGCATCAATTCTTCGGTGCTCAGCTTTCTTCGCAGTCCAACTCTCACATCCATACATGACCACTGGAAATACCATAGCCTTGACTAGACGGACCTTTGTTGGCAAAGTAATGTCTCTGCTTTTTAATATGCTATCTAGATTGGGCATAACTAGGTGTAGTAAATACATTTTTAATTTATATTTTCAACTTACGATGGTTTTATTGGGATGTAATCCTATCATAAGTTGAGGAAGATCTGTATAAGGGTTTTGGAGAAGATGAGAGAGGCCAAGGGTTGACAGGAAGATGAGAGGCACTGTTGGGTGACGGGAGACAGGGAATACTGGGAATGTGACCTGATGTTATTGGGAAGGGTGTTGACTTTGGCTGACACTGACGTTTTTTCCCAAGTATTATAGAATAAGCTGTGATATCATTATAAGATCAATGGGCCATAAGGTTACTTTGTAGCTGCTCAAGCAAACTTTCCTTCTAGGCTACTTCCATATGGATGTGAGATAGAACTCCATCTAAAGGAAAATAAATGAGCCCACTTCTCTGTTTTTCAAAGCAAGATGTCCCTTTTGCTGCCTGATATTGAAAATATATGCATCTAGCTTTAATATAAGCTATATCCAAACTCTCTCTGAAAAGAGAGCTTAACCTGGCCCATTGTGTGCAGTTTTATTGCATTTTAACTTAAATTCTCTCCNATAAATGAGCCCACTTCTCTGTTTTTCAAAGCAAGATGTCCCTTTTGCTGCCTGATATTGAAAATATATGCATCTAGCTTTAATATAAGCTATATCCAAACTCTCTCTGAAAAGAGAGCTTAACCTGGCCCATTGTGTGCAGTTTTATTGCATTTTAACTTAAATTCTCTCCAGGAATAAGTAGGATATAAATTATGAATAAAACAAGCTTAAAAAACAAACCCTTCTGCTCCAGGATTGACAACACCATTAGGTATACCTGAATTAAAAAGAAAATATGCCTTGTATTTTCTTTGCTCTGTTTAACAAGGCAAGAACTTATTGTCTATTTTAGAAAGATTTTTATCCACAATCTTACCTTAAAATGTAAAGGTGTAGGCATAAGAAAGAATTGGCTTCAGTCATCTGGAAAATGGGTTTACATGGAACACTTCATTCCCCTGCAATGTCAACCAAATGATGTTTGTTACAAGAAGCATGGATGAATAACATCAGAGACAGTTGGACACACCACATTTCATCACCCTTCTGCTAGCATTCCAGAAGACCTTCTCATTCTGCCTTCTTACCACTGCTGTAAGAGTCAAACGAAATATCCAGAGTTATCCCTGACAATTATATAAAGAGTATTTTTATTTTTGAATCTCCATTAAACTCCGGGAGATAGCAAAGAAGCCTGTGCTGCAGTTCATGGGGTTGCAAAGAGTTGGACACGACTCAACAACTCAACATTAGAAATTAATGCCTAGCTATGACAAGGGAAAAGGAAGCGATAATGTGAAAAACTTAGGCACCTCATAACTTTATCATTTTCTACAAAGGTTCTTACATTTTAAAATAGAGAGCAATGAGTCATCAGAGGAAAGCTATTGCATCCTTGTGTTACAACGTTACTGAGTTTAATGCTGAATGTGTTTTCATCAGCCTCAGCGAGGGAAGGAGAGGGTAGAGCTGCTCTCCACTGACCTTTCAGGCATTATTCAAGACCATGGCCACATCATGCAAATATTTAATCAGCTTCTGAAAATTGTCAGCAAGTGGCAGTTAGAGGCAACATTCTCCATCTATTACTAGCACTGCTGTAATAGCACTTAAATACAGAGCAGCACGTTAATCCCCTGTCCTTTAGCTATCCTACTGGGAATTCTCACTCCATCAGCAAAATGTGTCTGCCTAAAGGGAGATATAAAGTCCTGAAGACAATTTCATTTGAGAAAACATGAAAAAGTGTTAAATACTGGAAACAAAATCTGGAAACCTTTGATTCTCTTTGGCTTACAAAGGGCTTTCACTGCCCCTCAGATTGCAATATGCCCCCCTCTCTGGCTATAATATAACAAAGCTCCCTAAAACCATCTTCTTGATAATTTTTTCTAGACTGTCCAAGATACCTAACCCAGAAATCATGAGGCTGCTCCAGATGGAGGCTCAGGTTCAAAAATCACAGGACTTCTCCTTCTCAGGTCCCTTTCTCAGTGTTGGGTTAGGGCTCTGGACAACCATGTCAGATGAGGACACAAGGGAAAGACAAGATTGTGTAAAAAACAGAGTTTTGCAATCCAGAGAGCCCTGTCGACCACAGAGCCATAAATTTAGACAAGTCACTTAAGAATAAGGAGGGCGCCCAAACTGGTTTGTCTATAATGGTGCCAGTTAATGGCTACTGTCCCAGAAAATTTGTAAATAGTGCCTCGCTACTCTTAAATATCCCAATTTCCATTCTGTATTATCTGGGCATACTATTAGAGACACCATTTACAAAAATGACCTCTGATTGAAAAATGTATCCAAAAGATCATTTGTAAGTGGAAACACACTGTAGTTACCTAAAATAGGTTCTGTTTACTAAAGAATCAGCTCTGGTAAATTGACAATAAAAAGTAGAATATTATAGAAATGTAAACCCTTTTAGAATTGCTATCTTCATCTCTATGTTGGCAGCAGTGGTAGTCGTTGGGAGGTGTTGTGTGTGTGTGTGTGTGAAATTATTTATTTAGACTGCCTCTTAAAAGGCTTTAGGAATCTCTAAGTAAAGATTTCACAGAAAGTAGCATCATTACAGGGCTTCCCAGGTGGTACAAGTGGTAAAGAATCCACCTGCCAATGCAGGAGACCTGAGACATGGGTGCAACTTGTGATTAGTGAAAAAGGTTTAAAAAGCATTTGAAAAGGCACAAAGGAAGGGCATGGTCAGGGAAATGGAGTGGCTACACTTCTGAATGACTGTAAGACCCTATCTCCTGTCTCATGAAGAATATGGGGGATGCAACATACACACATGTGTGCACTCACACGCGTGTGCACTCAGAAGGAAACCACAGCCAACAGATCTATCACCATGAGAAGCTCAAAGTTGTGTGTGTTTGTCGTTTACTTGAGGGAGTGGCAGGAGCATTGCTGGGGCATTTTGTATCAGGAAATTGCGGCAAAAAAGAGAAACCCTGATAGTGTTTCATTCTTTCCAGAGAACTTTGCCCTTGAGAGTGGACTGAGTTAGTTGTCATCCAGCTCTCTGGGGAGTAAAGAATCGCCTTTAGGATCTGGAAGCAGAGCACAGATGTTGCTCCCAGAAGCAGGGTGGGGTCGTGGGGAGGCCTTGGCTATTTCAGAGTCTTGCTGGGATCCCTTTAAGGTCCCCTGGTCTTTCTGTCAACCACACCTAGATGGAAACCACTTCACAACACTCTTTCATCTCTGCCCTTTTTGTCTGTAGCTGTAAAGCGCATGAAAACCTTGTAAAGTATAACTTAAGAGGGCCTGACATGATGGTGATTTTGTCCCTCTCCATTCAAGAGGCAGCAGCGAGCCCAGCTATGGGTACCAGGAGTCCAGGAGGTGGAGGCCCCATTTATTTCCTTGTAATGGCTCCAGCCGGTGTTGCCTTGTATCCACTTAGGCCCACACGACAAGTTCACTCTGGAAATCTCTTCAGCTTGGCTGCGTGCAGATGTAATCGGACCTGCTCTGGGCAGCTTTAATTGCAAACACATTCTCTCCCTCAGCGGCCACTCCTAAGCAGGCAGTGGTCAGAGCTTTGCCAGGGTTTTCTGGCATCTTTTTGCTGCTTTGTTTCCAAACCTGCATTTTTCTATGAGAAAAGATGTACGAGAGATTGTAAACAGGATAATTATATGGCAATATGATTTCCAGCGCAGGCTTTCCTTGTGGATTATTTCGAATGTGTAGGGGTTTGTTTTGGTGTGGGTTTTTTTTTTTTTTTCCACTCTGCCTGTGAGTCAGGGAGATGAAATGTTATTTTGAAAGCACAAGTATATGGATCCACGAGAAACCTCCTACGACGTTCAAACATGTTATGAAAGATTATCGGGAGGAACCGCAAACAAAAGAGAAGCGACGGGAGGGGCGAGTAGGTGCACGGGCTCCGGCGTCTGGCTCACATCGCGGCGGACGTGGGGCCGTGTCCTCTCCTTTCTAGAACAGCAGAGAGAAATAAGAAGACACACAACAGCTGCAAGTTCAAAGTGTCAGGGAGTTACAGAGGTATCCTGCCTGAGATAACAGTACTCTGGCTTGGGGTGGGGTGTTTCATTGGACGATCCTCTGAAAGGACACATCCTCCTGCCCTCCGCTGTGCCTTCGCTGAACTTCGTGATGTTCAACAGTCCTGAATCTATAGATGGGATGGGGTAATATCAACACATGCTCAGCCTTCACGTTGCCTGTGTAGACACAATGCGTTGGTTTCTGTGGGTATGTGGGATCCTATGACTTGTGACAGTTTGAGCGAAGAAGCACACCAGAGGGCTGTGGGCATTACTCCCAGGCTGCACTGGGCACGTGGACAGTGCTGTGATTGGTGCCCCTGGAGCCCTATGGCAAAAATGCCCTAGTCCAGGTGGTCTATTTTTCCACTGATGGTGTGTCCACCCTGCCTGGAGTGTATTAGGTGCTCAGTGCAGTTTTTAAAAGTTTTAGTCTGCCGCCAGAAGATTGAGCTTGCTGGTAGTTCAGGTACCTCCGAAAACAAACTATTGAGTCATTCTTCCAATAGCCAGTAGTGTAGGGATAAAGAAAAGTACCGTTCTGCTCCCAGGAAGCTACGGTTTAACGAGAAAAACACACCTACATGAGTTGGGTAAACACACGGGGAGCACAGAAAGAAGTGAGGAAAGGTTTCACAGAGCAAATGATCCGAGCAAAGCATACTTTGCAGTCTGCAGTTCCGAAGAGCACAGGAAATAAAGCCAGTGTCTGATCTCTACCAGTCCCTACATTTTCAAGAGGGGGGTAGTGATTGCAGATCCATTAGAAACTCTACTAACTTAGAATAATAGAAACTAACATAATTTTCCTGTATATCTCCGAACAAAACAAGTTCTTTTTCTGAAAAGTTCTTCCTTCATATATTGGGGAACAACCGAAGGCTAAAGAGCCAAGCAATCCTAGGTGTACGTTTATTAGCTGAATGGTCTTGAGAACATTACTTGTCATCTTTGGTGACACCTTTACCCTAAAATGACGCTCAGTTTAGTTCAGTTCAGTTGCTCAGTTGTGTCCAACTCTTTGTGACTCCATGAACTGCAGTACACCAAGCCTCCCTATCCATCAACAATCTCAGAATTTACTCAAACTCATGTCCACTGAGTCAGTGATGCCATCCAACCAGCTCATCCTCTGTCTCCCCTTCTCCTCCTGCCTTCAATCTTTCCCAGCATCAGGGTCTTTAACAATGAGTCAGTTCTTCACATCAGGTGGCCAAAGTATTGGAGTTTCAGCTTCAACATCAGTCCTTCCAG
>SJYA01014325.1:0-10345 GCA_006410615.1 Neotragus moschatus
TTCTAGTTTCAGAGAGTCTGTGTATATTTTTCCTACAAAAATTCTCTTCATCTACTTAACATCTCTCTTAAGTCAATTAATATATTTTTTCTTCTCCAGTGTTTTCTCTCATTCTGACCTAAAATGCATTCTTAACCCTTGTCTGGCCAGGCTCCTCCTTGTTAAACTATTAGTTAAAAAAGTTAATTCATTTTTTCATTAATCAGCTATTTAGATCAAGTTCCCTCTGTGTTAATCGTTGTCTCTGAAGGTGATTTCAAATGCTCCATGCACTTCATACTTATCCTTCTAATTGCTTAGGATGTTAGTCTGCCAACTGTAAGTAGGAATATGGCTGTTATTCTTGACTCAGATATATAGGCTGCTGCTGCTAAGTTGCTTCAGTTGTGTCCGACTCTGTGCGACCCCATAGATGGCAGCCCACCAGGCTCCGCCGTCCTTGGGATTCTAGAGGCAAGAATACTGGAGTGGGTTGCCATTTCCCTGTCCAACGCATGCATGCATGGTAAGTTGCTTCAGTCGTGTCTGACTCTATGTGAACCCATAGACAGCAGCCCGCCAGGCTCCTCTGGCCACAGGATCCTCTAGGCAAGAATACTGGAGTGGGTTGCTGTGTCCTTCTCCAAGAGATATAGGGGTGCTGTTTTAATAGAAGAACAAGAGCAGAGAAGTAATATTCTTCTAGATTCTTCTATGTTTTGGGATAGTGGAAGTTAACTTTTAACTTTCACTCCCCTCTTGATTTCTAAGAATTGAAAGAACAGTTTATCACAGGTTCATGCAGATTATTAAATAAGAGCCCAGGTGTCTTTGGAATGGCAGCCTTCCAGTTCCTCTGAAACTACAAAAACTTAATTCAAAGGAATGGTTGCAGTCATTAAGATCAAGGGTGAGTTTGCCCCCCTCCCCGTCTCAGTACAACATCTTGAGATTCCCTCTGGGTTGTGCTTTTCTGGTCCGTGGTGGCTCAGACAGTAAGGAGTCAGCCTGCAATGTGGGAGACTTGGGTTTGATCCCTGGGTTGGGAAAATCCCCTGGAGAAGGAAATAGCGATCCACTCCAGTGTTCTTTCCTGAAAAATCCCATGGATGGAGGAGCCTGGCAGGCTACAGTCCATGGAGTTGTAAAGAGTCGACTAACACTAACACTTCTGGATCATTCTTGGGCTTTCATTCAAAGATAGTACAGAAAAAGCAATAAACATCAGAAGCTNAATCCCCTGGAGAAGGAAATAGCGATCCACTCCAGTGTTCTTTCCTGAAAAATCCCATGGATGGAGGAGCCTGGCAGGCTACAGTCCATGGAGTTGTAAAGAGTCGACTAACACTAACACTTCTGGATCATTCTTGGGCTTTCATTCAAAGATAGTACAGAAAAAGCAATAAACATCAGAAGCTTGAATTGGCTCTGAACCTGCCAAAGCTACCAGATACTGGGACCCAGCCTTGATGATGTATAGTATTCTTGTTGGAAGGAGTAATTTTGTCATTAAAGACAACATATCTCTTCTTATTTAAGTGGCAGTTTAGTTGGCATTATTTCTTTTGATTTTGTTCTTATTTCATGAGAAGAAAAGCAGGTCCACGTGGTTTATAGGAGAGAAATTTAGTTAACTGCTCAGATTGAGGCTGAGAATCTTGAAAGTTAATAGGAATTAGGAATTGAATACAACCTCTCCTACCATGAATACAATGTTAGCAATCATCTACAGAGAAGATGCAAAACAGTGAGCAACTTCGTGTCAAGTAGGTGAAAGAAAATAAAACTGTTAGCAGATCATCTCAGAACATGAGAAGGGAGAAAACTGAGGGTACACAGGATACTTAGAGATCAAAGGGGTGGGCACCTTGTGTGTCTTGAAGGATTTAGTGAATAGATAAAGTGGTGGAAGTTGGGGGACAGGAAGGGTGCTCATTACTACTTAGTGCTTAATATTGTTGATTCTAGGACCTCTCAGCTGACAGAGTATGGCAATATATGTGTGTATATATGCTCATGTATATATCTGCAATATTTCTAATGTAAGCATATGTCTCTGTTCTAAACTAAACATGAGTTCCTAATGGTGTCATCAACTTTAATTGACTGCCACATCTATTCTTCTTCTCTTGTTGGTGCAAAGCCTCCCATTCTAACACGGAGAGAAATCTGGCTGCCACCATCTTCCAGCCAATTACTTACATTGTTCAGTCCAGTACACATATGTAGTACTTTTGGGATTGTTAACCCATACCTCCATGGTAAACAACTTTATCTACTAGAGCACAGTGCTGATGTACAGTTCTTTTTTGCCTTCTGTCTTAAAGACACTACACATTTCTAAAGTGACTTAGGTCAGCATTTTCTCTCCATCCCCTTTGGTGAGATTTTTTCATACATTTTTATCACAGATCAGATCATTTTGTCACACTCAGTATTCCATCCTGATATCCTCTGACAACCTGATTATATATATATATATATTTTTTTTCATACATTAAGGCTCACACTTTTATAAAAAAAATAATTTTATTTATTTATTTTTTGGTTGTTCTGGGTCTTTGTTGTTGTGGGGAGCTACTCTCCAGCTGTGGTACAGGAGCTTCTCATCGCAGCGACTTCGCTTGTTGTGGAGCACAGGCTCTAGGTTGCTTAGGCTTCAGTAGTTGCAACGCATGGGCTCAATAGTTGCAGCTCCCAGGCTCTAGAGCACAGGATCAATAGCGGAGGGCTTAGTTGCTCCCTGGCAAGTGAGATCTTTCCTGTCATGTCTTTTGCACAGGCAGGCAGACTCTTCACCACTGAGCCACTGGGGAAGCCCAGGACTCCCTCTTTATAAAAAACTCTATGAAATTTTACAAATTCAGTCATGTATCTATCATTGCAATATCGTGTGGAATAGTTTCACCAGCCTAAACATTTTCTTGTATTTTATGTATTCAATCATCTTTTGCCCCCTCCCCTCCAGGAAACCTGCAACCACTTATCTATTTACTCTCTCTGTAGTTTTGTCTTTTCCAGAATGTTCTAGAAATTGAATGATATACTATGTAGTCTTTTCAGACTATTTCCTTTTACTTAGCAAAATGTATTTAAAATTCATCTATGTCTTTGCATAGCTTGATAACTTATTCCTTTTTATTGCTAAATAGTAGTCCATTGTATGGACATAACAACTTGTTTAGGCATCTTGGTTGTTCCCAATTTTTGTAAAGTATGTATAGATCTGCTATAAGCAATCACATGCTGGTTTTTGTGTGGCTTCAAGTTTTCAAATTAATGAGATAAATATAATTTATATTTATATTGTTGTGGTTGTTGGAATTTATCATTGGATTATGTTTATCTTTGAAAGAAACTGCCAAGCTGTCTTGTAAACAGCTATTTTGAATTCCTGCCAGCAATGAAGGTGAGTTTCTGTTGCTCTATATCTTTTCCAGCAAATCATATTATACTTTTGTTAATAAAAAATTAAACTCTTTAGTGGATGTGTAGTTGTATCATGTAGTTGTTTTAAGTTTCAGTTCCTAATTACAAATGATGTTGAACAATTTTCCACATGCTTTATTTACCATCTGTATATCTTCTTTGGTGAAATGTCTGTTCAGATCTTTTGCCCATTTTTAATTATATTTTTTGTTCTCTTATTGTTGAGATTTATGAGTTCTAAGGTTATTATGTGTTCTTATAAGACATGCATTTGCAAATAATTTTTCACCATCTGTGGTTTGTTCCTTCATTATCTCAATAGTGTCACTCGTGGAGTTTTGAATTTTAATAAAATTAAAGTTTTGAATTGTAATAAAATTTACTTATCACTTTTTTTCTTTTTAGGGTTGTGGTTTTGATGTTGCATATTTAAAAAATCATATATATTTTCCCACCTTCTAGAATTTTTATCATTTTGAATTTTACAGTTAGATCTACAATCTACACTGAGTAATTTTTTTTGTGAGAAATGTATAAAGTCTAAGTTCACAGTTTTAGCATGTGGACATCTAAATTTTCTAGCACCATTTGTTGAAAAGATTATCTGATTTCCAAAGACTCATTTTCGCTTTGCCAAAGGTCAGCTGCTTGTATTTATGTCAGTCTGTTTCTAGACTCTTTGTCCTGTTGTATTGATCTATGTGTCTGTTATTTTGACAATAGAATGCTATCTTGATTGCTGTACCTTTACAGTAAGACTTGATATCAGGTAGTGTCAGTCCTCCGGTCTTTTTTCTTTTTCTTTTTCAGTATTATGTTGTTTATTCCAGGCCTTTCCATACAAATTTTAGAACCAGTTTGTCAGTAGTTACAAAATAACTTACATAGATTTGACAGGGAGGCCTGGTGTGCTGCGATTTATGGGGTCACAAAGAGTTGGACACAACTGAGCGACTGAACTGAACTGATATTGAATTATAGTTAATTTGGAAAAAATTGAATTTTAACAATGTAGACTTCTAATCCATGAACATAGACTATCTTTCCATTTATTTATAGCTTTTAAAATTTCTTTTCTCATTGTTCTAACTATCTGAACATAGAATCTTAAAACATTTTGCTAGATTTATGTCTATTTCATTTCCTTGTCCTAGTGTAAGTGATATTGTGTCTTTGATTTCTAATTTGTTATTTAATTTTAGTAAATTGTGTCTTTCAAGGAGTTTGTTCATTTAACTAGCTTGTCAAGTTTATTGGCATAAAGTTGTTCCTAATTGTTTTTATCGTTTTTTAAAATGTGTGTGGAATCTGGAATGATGTCCTCTCTTTCTTTCACAAGTGAAATTTGGTAATTCGTGTTTTCTTTCTTTTTTATTGATACATCTAGATAGAGGTTTGTAGAAGGGACTGGCACCCCACTCCAGTACTCTTGCCTGAAGAATCCCAGGGACGGGGGAGCCTGGTGGGCTGCCGTCTATGGGGTCGCACAGAGTCGGACACGACTGAAGCGACTTAGCAGCAGCAGCAGATAGAGGTTTGTGTCTCATTAATCTTTTCAAGAGATCTCTTCTCACTTCTGTATCTATTTTCTACTTAATTGGTTTCTACTTTGCTTTCATTTCATTGTTTTGTTCCTTTTACTTCAATTTCCTCTTCTTTTACTAGCTCCTTAAGATGAAAGCTCAGATCATTGCTTTCAAATCTTTTGTCCTTTCTAGGTATTTCCTTTTAAGCATTGCTTTAGCTGTGTTCCTCTAAATCTTGTATTTTGCTTCCATTATCATTCAGTTCAAAATATTTTCTAATTTCCTTGGGGATTTCTTTTTTGATTCATGAGTTACTTAGAACTTTGTTGCTTAGCTTCCAAATGTTTAAGGATATCTTTTTGCTATTGACTTCTTGCATTAAATATCATACTTTTATTGGTTTCAGAGAATATGCTTTGTATGCAGAGAAGGAAATGGCAACCCACACCAATCCTCTTGCCTGGAAAATCCCATGGATGGAGGAGCCTGGTAGGCTACAGTCCATGGGGTTGCAAAGAGTTGGACCTGGCTGAGCGACTCCACTTCACTCACTTCTTACCTTATCATTGGAGAAGGAAACGGCAACCCACTCCAGTATTCTTGCCTGGAAAATCCCATGGACAGAGGAGCCTGACAGCCATGGTCCATTGGGTCACAGAGGGTTGGACTCGTTTGAAGTGACTAAGCAGCAGCAGGGTGCTTTGTATGAATCCAGTTCTTTGAAGTGGACTGAGATCTTTCATGGCCCAGCAGCTGATCTATTTCATAAATATCCCATATGTGCCTGGAAAATATGTGAATTCCACAGTTGGTATGTGTAGTGTTCTATAATATCAGTAAAGTTAAATTGGCTAATAATCTTATTCAAGTCTTTATTTATTAATTTTTGTGATTCTACAAACTTATTTGACAATACAGTTGGTTCTCATCCATATTCACTGCCTGCAGGTTTTTGAAAGTGATGACAGGTACATAGGCAATCAACATATAAGAGCTTGTTTGGTGAATCTTCACCTTCATTACATTTTCTGGACAATCACACATCAATGTGATATGGGACATTCCTTATTCCCTTTGCCCAGATAGCTTTATTAAGTCTGGTGTCAGTGTGTACATCTGGAGTTCCCATCTCCTTCATGGCAAATTTCCAGATTTCTTTGAGTGCCTGAGGGGAACACTTCTTGAAACTCATTCCATAGATGTGGTTGTGAGTGTTGATAGTGTATTCTCTGGCCACCACCTCGCTGATGGCGAACCAGCCCTTCTTCTTGCCACCTTTCTTTGAGGGAGCCATTCTGCTGGGCTCTTATTGGAAAGCATTTAAAAATGCATTTGTTTTAATCAAGTACTGGAATAGAAAAGTTAACATCTCCATTTTTAATTAGAATTTCTCTCTTTCCAGATTAGCTTTGTCAGTTTTTTTGCACTGAGTATATTGAAGCTTTGTATTAGGTGAAAACACATTTAGGGGTGTTATCTTTTCTTAATAAATTGTTATTGCATCATTATGAAATGCCTGTCTTTACTCTGTTGTGTGCTAAGTCGCTTCAGTCATGTCCGACGCTTTGTAACCCCATGGACTGTAGCCCACAGGCTCCTCTGTCCATGAAATTCTCCAGGCAAGAATACTGGCATGGGTTAACATGCCCTCCTCCAGGAGATCTTCTTAAACTCAGGGATCAGACCCACGTCTCTTATATCTCCTGCATTGGCAGGTGGGTTCTCTACTACCAGCATCATCTGGGAAGCCCTTATTTCTGGTATTATTTCTTATTATGAATTCTACTTCTTGTGTAGCCCCACTAGCATTCTTCTGATTATTTGCATGGTATAATTTTCCAATCTTTTATTTTTTTTAACATGTGTCTATACTTTAAGTCCATTTCTTGAAAACAACATATTAACATATGCTTCTTCAGTTCAGTTCAGTTCAGTTGCTCAGCTGTGTCCAGCTCTTCACGACCCCATGAACCACAGCATGCCAGGCCTCCCTGTCCATCACCAGTTCCCGGAGTTTATACAAACTCATGTCCATTGAGTCAGTGATGCCATCCAACCATCTCATCCTCTGTCGTCCCTTTCTCCTTCTGCCCTCAGTCTTTCCCAGCTTCAGGCTCTTTTCCAAAGAGTCAGCTTTTTGCATCAGGTGGCCAAAGTTTTGGAGTTTCAGCTTCAACATCAGTCCCTCCAATAAATACCCCGGACTGATCTCCTTTAGGATGGACTGGTTGGATCTCTTTGCAGTCCAAGGGACTCACAAGAGTCTTCTCCAAGACCACAGTTTACAAGCATCAATTCTTCGGCGCTCAACTTTTTTCACAGTCCAGCTCTCACATTCATAATGACTATTGGAAAAACCATAGCCTTGACTAGATGGACCTTTGTTGGCAAAACAGTGTTTCCTTTTTTTAATATGCTGTCTAGGTTAGTCATAANCAAGACCACAGTTTACAAGCATCAATTCTTCGGCGCTCAACTTTTTTCACAGTCCAGCTCTCACATTCATAATGACTATTGGAAAAACCATAGCCTTGACTAGATGGACCTTTGTTGGCAAAACAGTGTTTCCTTTTTTTAATATGCTGTCTAGGTTAGTCATAAATTTCCTTCCAAGGAGCAAGCGTTTTTTAATTTCATGACTGGAGTCACCATCTGCAGTGAGTTTCGAGCCTAAAAAACTAAAGTCTGACACTGTTTCCACTGTTTCCACTGTTCCCCCATCTATTTGCCATGAAATGATGGGACCAGTTGCCATGATCTTAGTTTTCTGAATGTTGAACTTTAAGCCAACTTTTTAAAACTCCTCTTTCACTTTCATCAAGAGGCTCTTTAGTTCTTCTTTGCTTTCTACCATGAGAGTGGTGTCATCTGCATACCTGAGGTTATTGATATTTCTCCCAGCAATCTTGATTCCAGCTTGTGCTTCATCCAGCCCAGTGTTTCTCATGATGTACTCTGTATATAAATTAAATCAGTAGGGTGACAATATACAGCCTTGATGTACTCCTTTTCCTATATGAAACCAGTCTGTTGTTCCATGTCCAATTCTAACTGTTGTTTCCTGACCTACATACACATTTCACAAGAGGCAGGTCAGGTGGTCTGGTATTCCCATCTCTCTCAGAATTTTCCACAGTTTCTTGTGATCCACACAGTCAAAGGCTTTGGCATGGTCAATAAAGCAGAAATAGATGTTTTTCTGGAACTCTCTTGCTTTTTTGACGATCCAGTGGATGTTGGCAATTTGATCTCTGGTTCCTCTGCCTTTTCTAAATCCAGCTGAACATCTGGAAGTCACAGTTCACATGTTGCTGAGGTCTGGCTTGGAGAATTTTGAGCGTTACTTTACTAGTGTGTGAGATGAGTGCAGTTGTGTAGTAGTTCGAGCATTCTTTGGCATTGCCTTTCTTTGGGATTGGAATGAAAACTGACCTTTTCCAGTCCTGTGGCCACTGCTGAGTTTTCCAAATTTGCTGGCATATTGAGTGCAGCACTTTCTTTCTTTCTTTTTTTTATTTTTCTGGTGCTACTATGTGATTTTTATTTATTTATTTATTTTACTTTACAATACTGTATTGGTTTTGCCATCATACCATCAACTTTTAGGATTTGAAATAGCTCAATTGGAATCCCATCACCTCCACTAGCTTTGTTCGTAGTAATACTTCCTAAGGCCCACTTGACTTCACATTCCAGGATGTCTGGCTCTAGGTGAGTAATCACACCATTGAGATTATCTTGGTTGTGAATATCTTTTTTATACAGTTCTTCTGTGTATTCTTGCCACCTCTTGGTTAAAAAATTTTGCTGCTGTTAAGTCCATACCATTTCTGCCCTTTTTGGTGCCTATATTTGTATGAAATGTTCCCTTGGTATCTCTAGTTTTCTTGAAGAGATCTCTAGTCTTTCCCATTCTGTTGTTTTCCTCTATTTCTTTGCATTGATTGCTAGGAAGGCTTTCTTATCTTTCCTTGCTATTCTTTGGAACTCTGAGTTCAAATGGATATAGTTTTACTTCCCTAGTTTGATGACCTTTACCTTTTAATTGTTGTAGTCCACTCACAGTTGAAATAGTTATTATGTTTGAAATTAAGATCACCATTGCCTTTTTTGTTTTTTGGTCNGGCTTTCTTATCTTTCCTTGCTATTCTTTGGAACTCTGAGTTCAAATGGATATAGTTTTACTTCCCTAGTTTGATGACCTTTACCTTTTAATTGTTGTAGTCCACTCACAGTTGAAATAGTTATTATGTTTGAAATTAAGATCACCATTGCCTTTTTTGTTTTTTGGTCCTCTTTTCATCATTTCTCTCTTCTTTAATTAATGAAGTATTTAAAACAATATTCTATCTTAACTTACCTGCTGATTCTTAGCCATTTTAGTGATTGCCATAGGACTTACAATATACATCCTTATATCACCATAGTCTACCTTGAATTAGCATGATATTTCTTTAAGTATAATATAAAAAAACTTACTATGGCATGTTTTAATTGGTTTGTCCCATTTTTAGTGTTATTGTTGTCTTTCATTTTACCTCTGCATTTTATAAACCCTACTGTACATGTTTATGCACTTTGAATAGTAAATTGTATTTAAAAAATAAGAACAATACTTTCTAGTTACTTGCATATACATGCTTCCTGACATGATATACCCCTTCATTTTGGTTTCTGTTTCTATCTGATATCATTTCCCTTCAGCACAATAGCTTTCTGTTATATTTCTTTCTTCAGGGGAAAATTCTCTTGGCAATTGTTTTTGTTATCCTTTTTTTATATTATTTATAGAGGATATTTTCAGTTGATATAGAATTCTAGGTCAACAGTCTCTCCTTTTCCTTCTAGTACTTTAAAGATTTCTTGTCATTGTCTTCTGGCTTGTACTAATATTCACTGATATTTTCTTCTGCAGTATATACTCTTTTGTTAGTTTACCCAGTAAAATTTTCACTTCAGCTATTGTATTTTGCAGTTTCTTTTTCTCTGCTGAGCTTTCTTCATCTCTTTGATCATTATGTCTATCTTTTCCTTTGAATCAAAGAATGCATTCTAATAACTGTTATAAAGTCTTTTTATGGTCACTTTAACATCTATATCATCTCCACATGCGTACTGAAGTGGGTTGCCATGCCTTGCTCCAGGGGATCTTCCTGACCCGGGGGGTCTAAACTGCATCTCCTGCAATTCCTGCATTGCGGGTGGATTCTTTACCTCTGAGCCACTGGGGAAGCTCCATATCATCTTTCAGTTTGGTTGTGTCTGACTGGTTGTGACCCCATGGACTGCAGCACGCCAGGCTTCCCTGTCCATCACAAGCTCCTGGAGTTTACCCAAACCCGTGTCCATTGAGTCAGTGATGCCATCCAACCATCTAATCCTCTGTCGTCCCCTTCTCCTCCTGCCTTCAA
>SJYA01014326.1:1354-13454 GCA_006410615.1 Neotragus moschatus
GTGGGGGAGGGGGGGAGGGGAATCTCAGGAAACCTAAACTTACACCTAAAAGAATTAGAAAAAGAAGAAGAACAACAAAAAAGCACACACAAATTTAGTAGAAGGAAAGAAATCATACCATTTAAAACAGAAATAAATGAAACAAAACAGTAGCAATGATTAAGGAAACAAAAATCTGGTTGTTTGAAAAAATATAAAATTTAATAAACCTTTAGCCAGACTTATCAAGGAAAAAAAGGGAGAGGGCTCAAATAAATAAAATTAGAAATGAAAAAGGAGATGTTACAATGGACACCACAGATATACAAATGATTATGAGACTACTACAAGCAAATATATGTCAATAAAAGGGGCCACCAAGAGGAAGTTGATAAATGTTTAGAAAGGTATAATCTGCCAACACCAAACCAGGAAGAAATAGAAAATATAAACAGACAAATCATAAGCACTGACAAAGCAAAAAAAAAAACAAAAACAATGATTAAAAAACTTTCAACAAACAAAAGTCCAGGACCAGAAAGCTTTGCAGGAATTCTATCAAACATTTAGTGAAGAATTAACACCTACCCTTCTGAAACTATTCCAAAAAATTAGAGGAAGAAACTCTCTTAAACTCATTTTATGAGGCCACCATCACCCTGATACCAAAACTACACCATGCACACACACAAAAGAAAACTATAGGATAATATCTCTGATAAATATAGATGTAAAATTCCTCAACAAAACACTAGCAAACTGAATTTGACAATACAGTAAAAGGATCATACATCAAGATCAAGTAGTGCTTAACTCAGGGATTTTTTTCAGTGTTAGGAAATCAATCATGGTGATGCACCTTAACAAACTGAATAACAAAAATGATATAATGGGCTGCAGTCCATGTGGTCGCTAAGCATTGGACAGGACTGAGCGACTTCACTTTCATGCATTGGAGAAGGAAATGACAACCCACTCCAGTGTTTTTGCCTGGAGAATCCCAGGGACTGGGTAGCCTGGTGGGCTGCTGTCTATGGGGTCACATAGAGTCGGACACGACTGAAGCGAATTAGCAGCAGCATAATCATGTCAACAGATGCAGAAAAAGGTTTCTGACAAAATTGAAAACCCATTTATGGCAAACATTCTCCAGAAAATTGGCATAGAAGAAACATGCCTCAACATAACAAAGGTCGTAAATGACAAACCCATAACATACATCATATGTAACAGTGAAAAGCTAAAAGCATTTACTCTAAGTCCAGGTACAAGACCAGGTTGTCCACTCTCACCACTTTCATTGCAGTGTTGAAAGTCTGAAACTCTGAAAGCCATGGCAATCCGAGGAGAAAAATAAGTAAATGACTACAAATTACACAATAGTAGTAGAAGAATTTAACTTACAACAATGGACAGATCATCCAGGCAGAAAGGAAATAAGTAAACACAAGCTTTCTCAATTTTGAACTCAGTGAGTGAGTTGTTCCATATCTAGTCTTAAATGTTGCTTCTTGACCTACATACCAGTTTTTTTAAAAAATATAAATGTATTTATTTTAATTGGAAGTTAATTACTTTACAATATTGTATTGGTTTTGCCATACANTAAAGTAAGGAGAGGCAAGAGGTGCTATTCTGTACTGAGTGTTCAGGCAAGGCCAGCAAACAAGATGATAATTGAACAGATAGCTCAAGGAAGGAACTTCCCTGGTGGCTCGGACAGTAAAGCATCTCTCTATAATGCAGGAGACCAGGGTTTGATCTCTGGGTGGGGAGGACCCCCTGGAAAAGGAAATGGCAACCCACTCCAGTACTCTTGCCTGGGGAATCCCATGGACAGAGGAGCCTGGTAAGCTACAGTGCATGGGGTTGCAAAAGAGTCAGACATGATTTAGCGAATAACAACAACAAATACAGGAGTCCAAGTGCCTCTGTTTTAGGAACTGCTCTCATTCCACAAGGCACAGGTTTGTAGACACACGTGGTCTCCTGGGCTGTGTTTCTATCATGAATTTCACTCCCAGAACCACCCTTCTTAAGCCATGGGGGGGTGACAACTCAAGTTGGTCAAGTCAGATTAGCTTTCTCCTAAAGAATGTAGAAAACCCAGAAATTCCAGTTTATAAGCTTCCAAGTGAAGAATAGATTCGGGGTTCCTTTTTGCTATGGCCACTTTCTGCCCTGTTTTNTGGTCTCCTGGGCTGTGTTTCTATCATGAATTTCACTCCCAGAACCACCCTTCTTAAGCCATGGGGGGGTGACAACTCAAGTTGGTCAAGTCATATTAGCTTTCTCCTAAAGAATGTAGAAAACCCAGAAATTCCAGTTTATAAGCTTCCAAGTGAAGAATAGATTCGGGGTTCCTTTTTGCTATGGCCACTTTCTGCCCTGTTTTGTACGGCAAATCCAATACAATATTGTAAAGTGATTAACCTCCAATTAAAATAAACAAATTTATATTAAAAAATAATAAAGTGAAATAGATGACTAAAAAAAGAAATTAAAAATTATGGGACAGGGATAGTGAGGGAAAACAATGAAAGAAAAATATCTAATAAGTTCAAATGGCCCCTGAGACAATGTGATGAAGAAAAGCTTTCTTGGTTGGGCAGCCTTCCAACTTCAGCTACNACAAGGCACAGGTTTGTAGACACACGTGGTCTCCTGGGCTGTGTTTCTATCATGAATTTCACTCCCAGAGCCATCCTCTGTAAGCCATGGGGGGTGACAACTCAATTTGGTCAAATCAGATTAGCTTTCTCCTAAAGAATGTAGAAAACCCAGAAATTCCAGTTCATAAGCATCCAAGAGAAGAATAGATTTGGGAGTCCTTTTTGCTATGGCCACTTTCTGCCCTGTTTTGTATGGCAAATCCAATACAATATTATAAAGAAATTAACCTCCAATTAAAATAAACAAATTTATATTAAAAAATAATAAAGTGAAATAGATGCCTAAAAAAAAGAAATTAAAAAGTTATGGGAGAGGGATAGTGAGGGAAAAAAAATGAAAGAAAAATATCTAATAAGTTCAAATGGCCCCTGAGACAATGCGATGAAGAAAAGCTTTCTTGGTTGAGCAGCCTTCCAACTTCAGCTACATTCTTTGATGCCACGAAAAAATCATAAACATAAATACCTTCCTGTTTTCCCCAAGGACAGAAACAGTGATATCTGTATGATGTGAGAAACCATAGCATATGTAGTCTAATATGTCTCATCTTAAAAAGAAACGTCCTTATTTCACTGGATATCCCTCTCAGGTAATAACCTATTTGTCTAGTCCTGTAATTTATTGTATTATGAACATTCATTGGAAGGATTGATACTGAAGCTAAAGCTCCCATACTTTGGCCACCTGATTCAAAGAGCTGCTCATTCTCTTTTCAGGGAAAAGACCCTGAAAAATTGTGGCAAATGGGGAGACAGACGATGAGATGGTTGGATGACATCTCTGATTTAGTGGACATGAGTTTGAGCAAACTAGGGGAGATAACAATGGACAGAGAAGCCAGGCGTGCTGAAGTTCATGGGGTGGCAAAGAGCTGGACCCAACTTAGTGACTGAACAACAGCAACTACTTTCATTGGAAACAGTTTATATCTCTCATTCTTTCTTCCACTGGGCTTCCACTAGTACAATTTAATTATCAACATTGGCAATTGAGTTTCTAAGTGCAATGTTCCTTTGTCAGCATNAAGCCAGGCGTGCTGAAGTTCATGGGGTGGCAAAGAGCTGGACCCAACTTAGTGACTGAACAACAGCAACAACTTTCATTGGAAACAGTTTATATCTCTCATTCTTTCTTCCACTGGGCTTCCACTAGTACAATTTAATTATCAACATTGGCAATTGAGTTTCTAAGTGCAATGTTCCTTTGTCAGCATCATAAATAAATGCATTATTAAGAAAGCCACCAAACAATTTGACTGACCTCTGGCCTCTGTGCTATGGTGTATTAGCTCTGGGACAAGTTCTTGGCTTCCCTGCTCCCTGGTCCTCTCCTGAAGTGCCTATTAAGCTCTCAGACTCACCTGCATGGAGACTCTGGGAAGAAGCTTTTGGTGTGGAAGTCAAAATTCCTTCATAAATGATTGACAAAGCAGACAGGTTTTGTTCCCAAACCAGACAATAGGGAAGAGGATCAAGCATTGATCACCCAGCTAGGTTTANTAAATAAATGCATTATTAAGAAAGCCAGCAAACAATCTGAGTGATCTCTGGCCTCTGTGCTATGCTGTACTGGCTGTTAGGTGGCCTCTGGGACAAGTTCTTGGCTTCCCTGCTCCCTGGTCTTCTCCTGAAGTGTCTATTAAGCTCTCAGACTCACCTTCATGGAGACTCTAGGAAGAAGCTTTTGGTGTGGAAGTCAAAATTCCTTCATAAATGATTGACGATGCAGACAGGTTTTGTTCCCAAACCAGACAATAGGGAAGAGGATCAAACACTGATCACCCAGCTAGATTTCAGATTGCAAAGGCAGCAACCACATTCTGTCCAAAGTTTCACAGGCTGAGGGACTACAGCCAAGGAGGTATTTACATCTTTCTATATCATCTCATTAGTCATGTTTTCCTCTTGTTACTATAACCTCCAAGTACCTGATTTCTCCTGGGGATAATGGATATTTTTTCTTACTTCTCCATTCCTAGCAGACTGCATTACATTAGGTGAATCCAGTTTTCATCACTCCTTCTCCTTTACCTCTCCTTCTTCCAAAGCTCTGACACCAGCACTTCATCATATCCCTGAGTTCAAATATTCTTAAAAGTATAATTTGAAAATTTATCTTGACCAGGTGCCTTGGTTCTTCAATGCTCTGATTTGTAGTGGAACACAATCTCTGAAGTCTCTGAATTCCCACTTTTCCTAAAGGGGGATAATTTTGCTCCTTTAATAAAAGTATTTGATATTATAATCATTGGTTTCATGACAGTTTTGCAGTTCCAATATGGATACCCTGCATATATCAGAAGTTAAGAGCTGTCATTTATCCCTCTTTATAAAATATTTGTAACTATGGAAGACTTTTTTAAAATATAAATTTATTTATTTTAATTGGAGGCTAATTACTTTACAATATTTTATTGATTTTACCATACATCAACATGAATCCGCCACAGGTGTACACATGTTCCCCATCCTGAACCCCCCACCCTCTTGCCTCCCTGTATCATCCCTCTGGGTCATAGATACTCTTATGCACTACTAAACTACATATTACAGAGACTGTCTTAATTAAATTTTAAATTAACATTTAATTTAAAATTAAATTTAAAATTTTAATTTTTAAAAACACTGTGTTCTATGAGTTAGAACTTATATGAACTCCATTCTCCATTGTAGAGATGAAACTCAGAGGGATTTAATGTTCTGCTTAAAGGTGCATACCAAGTGAGGGATGTAATCTTGACTGGAATTAGTCAAGATACTTCCAGTTTTCAGATTCTGGGCAGTGGTTCTTAACCAGAAATGATTTTCTCCTGGGAATATTTGATAGTGTCTAAAAGGATGCTCACTCTGGGAAATCTCGTGGACAGAGGATCCTGGTGGGGTATAGTTGATGGGGTTGCAAAGATTCAGACACGACCTAGTGACTAAACAGCAGCAAAGGGATGCTGTTCATCTCTTATATACAGCAGGACACAGTCCAATACAAGTAATTGTACTGTCCCAAATGCCAACCGTGAGAAGGTAAGAAAAGTTATTTTGGACCAGAACTTCTACAAGTTCACTTTGCATAAAAATCACCAGGATCTGTGGTTGAAATGCAAAATCTGTTTCATGAGGTCTCTATTGGGCCCATGGAATGGATTTCAAACAAGCTCTTAGTTACTGAAACTGCAAGTCTTGGTCTGTGGATCACAGTTTGGGTATCAAGGCAGCAGTCCTATGTTAGGGTCAAGTGTATGTAGTTTTAGTCTACTCCACAGAGGTTTTCTTACGTATGTAATTTTGAAAAAAGTTTTTCACTCATTTTATAGGTGGCAGTGAATTGTGTGGCAGATCTTTTAAATATAAGAGCTCTTGAGTGACATAAATAAAATATACATATTAATAAGAGTTTGTGGTAGAAAGTAAAGGACTCCAAAACATATCACATGCTAAACCAAATAACTTTCTAATATATTAGTTTATATAGCAGGGTAATTAAGACAGTAGATGGAATATAGCTACTAGTAATGTGTTTTAAGATACAAAAATTAGCCTGAATTTTCACTTTGGACTAGTGTAAGCACAATGACTCTCTAAGTGTGAAAGAGAGGAAGAATTGAAGTCAGAGAAGCATGTGAAGATGCTATGCTGCTGGCTTTGAAGAAGGAGAAAGTAAATAAGAATATATATCATTCCATGATATAAGGAATGCAGATGGCCCCTGGAAATTGGAATAGGAGAGGGAATTAATCCTCACCTGGAACATCCTGAAAGATCCAAACCCTCCAGATGTCTTGATTTAAACACAGTGAGACTCATTTCAAGACACAGAGTCAGGGGATGCATACTGACTGAAACCTCCCACCCTGGCCATACTCTCTAGTAACTATTCGCATGAGTTGTTTTACAACAGGAGGTCCTGGTAAGGAATACAGAACTAATAAGCCACCACCAACTGGAAGAATTAGGGAAAGGTCAAAAAGACACACCACATGTCCATCCACCTCCCAGAATCCCTCTCGCTAGTGTCCATCTTGGCTAAGTGATGCGTGCACCACCAGGAAGGATTCTGAGTCAGAATGATTGGCCAAAGACAACCTAGAAATTAATCCCATCACCATAAAACCTCAGACTGTGAGCCATGTGGCAGAACAGTTCTCCTAGGTTCCCTTAGCCTTCTGCTCTCTGCCCAGGTGCCCTATTCCAGTAAATTTCTTACTTTGCCAGCATGTGTCTCCTCAGACAGTTCTTTTCTGAGTGTTAGACAAGAGCCTGCTCTTGGGTCGCTCGACGGGTGTCCCTGTTTGCCATAACAACAGTATATGTGTGAGTCTGTTTAGTTGAAAGAAGATGTTGACAAATGTAGTTACATGTATATATACACACTTTCCTTACTCTTGAAGGTTCTCTTTGGACTCAAAATATATCCAACATTTCATTTATTTCACAACTTTCATCTGAATTAAGTTGTATTGCCCCATACTGCCTTCAGAAATAAGGGTCTTATTCCCAGGTGGATTACATTTTAACAATTATTTGAGAAAGCAGTACACACTTATTCAGTATCTTCTTCAGTTGCACACAAATGAATCCATATACTATGCATTCTTGGTTTTGTAAGAATCCTTCAATTTGGCAGATTGTACATTTTAAAGATGTGAAGATTACTGAATATAATTGTACTCTTAATTAAAATTTTAGTAATTAAAATTTTAGTGTTCATGAGTCAGGTCAGGTCTAAATATTGCTGATTCACTCCAGACACTGCTAGAAGATTTACCTTATAACTGTTGCAGGAAGGGGGACCTCTTCCAAGGATCCTGAAACTGGGCTCATGTCTAACACTCAGAAATGAATTCTCCAAGGAGATTTTATTGGGAAAGTGTAGCCAGGCGGAGAGTACAAGGGTAAGGGAAGAGAAGAGAACAGCTCTGCCACTGGCTCTCTGGTTTTATGGTGATGGGATTAGTTTCTTGGTTGTCTTTAGCCAATCATTCTCACTCAGAGTCCTTCCTGGTGGTGCATGCCTTATTCAGCCAAGATGAATGCTAAGGAGAAGTATTCTGGGAAGTGGTCAGACATGTGGTGTCTCCTTTTACCTTTCCTAAATTCTCCCAATTGGTGGTGGCTTACTAGTCCCATGTTCCTTACCAGGACCTCCTGTCTTAAAACAACTCACGCCTATGCTTACTGTGGTGCCTGGCCTGGGTGGGCGGTTTCAGTCAGTGTGCCTCCCCTAAGGTAACTAGGAAGAAAGACAAGTGTTATATAGTGATAGAGAAATAATGAAAGTAAGCCAATTTAAATTTGTAAACTATTTCTCCCATAAAGTAAAGGGTTAGCATACATATATAAATGGAGTAAACATCACGTATTTGTTGAAGAAAGGAGACTAGTACAGATGAAACATCATGAATAAGCTTCAGAAACAAATCACAGCTGAATTAGAGCTATGGACAGTCCAGAAGAGGTTGGAAAAATCTCACCAAACAATCACTGGATGAGTAATGGAACTATAATAAAATAAGTTCTTTTAAGTCAGCTTCTTATGAAGTAAGAGCCAACCAATAGCACATAAAAGCTAACAGAACTGCGTGAATGTTAGAGAAGTTAAATAGACTTATTTAGGCTTCAGGGACAAAACAGAGCAGGCCTCTGACCTTTCTTCTAACCTGCCTGGACACTGACCTCAGTGTGAGTGACTGGGAATGACTGCTTGCTGTGAGTGCAAGATGAGAGGGAGGAATCTTGAGATTGTTGAGCCCTTGAAGATGGTCTGGCCAACAAGCCCCAGGCTTAATGACTTTCCAAGTTTCACATGACACAACCAAAAGCATTAACATGAAATCAGAGGTGCCATTTGCTCACAGACTGATGACGATATCAGTTGGAGTCCTGGGATTATATCTGGGAACCCCAAACTGCAATCTTTGAAGTCTCACCTATGGATGGGACGCACTGCCTGGAACTCTTTCCCAATGGGGACTCCAGATGAGCTGTGTCACGGGCCTTCTCAGTGCTGTTTGAGTCTGGATGCATCCACTGCTGTTTCTATTTTTCTTTTAATGTTAGTATATTAAAAGTAAGCTAGATAATTCTCTAATCAATATTGGTAATATTTACTTGGATGTAATGAGTGGCTTATTTTGTTAAAAAATCCTATGAACCTGAGACAAAAGTGAAAACTTCTGGCAAAACAGGGAAATTATAATAATTTGTTTTATATCACTCTAAGTATTTTTTATTATAAATATATTTATTTTAATTGGAGGTTAATTACTTCACAATATTGTATTGGTTTTGCCATAAATCCACATGAATCCACCACAGGTATAGACATGTTCCCCATCCTGAACCCCTCTCCCTCCTCCCTCCCGATACCATCCCTCTGTGTCATCCCAGTGCACCAGCCCCAAGCATCCTGTATCATGCATCAAACCTGGACTAGCGATTCGTTTTATATATGATATTATACATGTTTCAATGCCATTCTCCCAAATCATCCCACCCTCTCCCTCTCCCACAGAGTCCAAAAAACTGTTCTATACATCTGTGTCTCTTTTGCTGTCTTGCATACAGGGTTATCGTTATAAGTATTTTTATTGATATTTGAAGATAGTATTCATGGTTAAATACAGATAACTGTATTTATGAGAGACTCTGTGGAAGTTCCCTCGAGGAAATCAGAAGGAGACAAAAGGACATGTGCCGCTTTGTACAAAATGCTGACCTGAATCACCTGTACGGACAGAAATTCAAGCTCTCTAATGAGTCATTCTTTGATTATGAGGATAAATGTGGACATTACATATGCATATGTAGCTTCTCAGTAGTGTCTCACTCTTCGTGACCCCATGGACTGTAGCCCACCAGGCTCCTCTGTTTACCAAATTCTCCCGGCAAGAATACAGGAGTGGGTTTCCATTTCCCCCTCCAGGCAATCTTCCCAAACCAGGGATCAACCCAGGTCTCCCACATTACAGGCAGATTCTTTACTGTCTAAGCCACCAGGGAAGACCACTTCCTCTTCATGGTTCTTAAAAATTTGAAAAGAGGATATATTTTGTTTACAGCAGTAGAGTCATTTCTATGCAGCACTGAAAGTTTTCAGACAGATACAATTAGATACTTCAGTTTAAGAAGTGTAAACAGTTTTGTAAAATGTAAACCAGCCAATCCTTCACCCTAATGAAATAGGATTTGTTCCCATAGATACCAAAATCCATACTTCAATGAAGATATATAGAAAATGAAAATGATATATTTTGCTCAGAAATATAAAAGGTAAATTAAATTTTTCTTTATCATATTTAACATTTTCCCTGACTCAAAGACAATACTAAGTGAATCAATTTGAATTTGTGTTTCTATGTAGACTGCATTTGGAGTCACGTAGTTGATAATCATTGTCCCAGTGACTAGGGTAGGCACTGTGAACACAGCTGAATGAGAGAACATACTAAAGTGAAGAATAAAACTGAATAACCATCTATATTTAAAAAAAAATAACAAGTACTTCATTTTTAAGAAGGGCAGTTAAGACAGTGATTAATATGGGGACGATGTACACAGAAGTTGAAACAGTGGTATCAGCTTTCCTCTATCACAAAATTTTATGTCCTGCCCCAGCTATTAAGTGTAGTGTTTTTCCATATAAATAATGTAACCTGACTATTCTTTCAATAACACAAAATAAAAATTACTTGGAATAATGTCTGTCACTTGGAAAGAAATGATTATTTAGAAATATATATTAGCCTTTAAAATAAATGGAAATTTTAAATATTGTGCATCAAGTCTGAGAAAAAATAAAATGAGAAAGTAGGAAATGGCAAAGGGGAAATCTGCCTATAAATCAGAGAGAGAAGGAAACATAACAATGTGATTTACTTCAACAGTACACAGAAGTTGAAATCAAAGAAATAAAAATTTTAGGAAGTAACCAGAAGGAGCAGTCTTATCAAAGAACAATGAAGTTCAGGCTCCAATGGTTTGAGCCCTGAAAAAATGAGTATTTCTTCCACTTTAGGTTAATCGGCTTNGAGAGAAGGAAACATAACAATGTGATTTACTTCAACAGTACACAGAAGTTGAAATCAAAGAAATAAAAATTTTAGGAAGTAACCAGAAGGAGCAGTCTTATCAAAGAACAATGAAGTTCAGGCTCCAATGGTTTGAGCCCTGAAAAAATGAGTATTTCTTCCACTTTAGGTTAATCGGCTTTTTGAAATTAATTTTTATTAGAGTGTAGTTTTATAATAATGTCTTAGTTTCTTCTGCACAGCAAATTGAATCAGCTGTATATATAGATATATCCCCTCTTTTTAAAATTTAATGTCATATAAGAAACGATCGCCAGTCCAGGTTTGATGCAAGATACAGAATGCTTGGGGCTGGTGCACTGGGATGACCCAGAGGGATGGTATGGGGAGGGAGGAGGGAGGANAGGATACAGGATGCTTGGGGCTGGTGCACTGGGATGATCCAGAGGGATGGTATGGGGAGGGAGGTGGGACGGCGGTTCAGGAGGGGGAACACGTATACACCCGTGGCGGATTCATGTTGATGTAGGGCAAAACCAATACAATATTGTAGGGTAAAAATAAAATACAATAAAATTTATTCCCATTTAGGTCACCAACAGAGCATTAAGCAGTGTACTATGGTATATACAATAGGTTCTCATTGGTTGTCTATTTATACATAGTAAACAGGTCCATTCCAATCTCACAGTTCATCCGGTCCCCTCCCAGCTTTGGTATCCAAATGTCTCTTCCCTAAATCTGTGCATCTATTTCTGCTTACAAATAAGTTTATCTGTATCTTTGTTGTTGTTGTTGTTATCCAGTGAATCCTGTAAATAGAAATATATCCCNTCCAATCTCACAGTTCATCCGGTCCCCTCCCAGCTTTGGTATCCAAATGTCTCTTCCCTAAATCTGTGCATCTATTTCTGCTTACAAATAAGTTTATCTGTATCTTTGTTGTTGTTGTTGTTATCCAGTGAATCCTGTAAATAGAAATATATCCCCTCCTCATTTTCATGTGTTGGTTGACATTCTGGTGATTTGTGTTTCAAGGGTCCTATTTCAGAGTACAAGAGGTCAGATCAAATTGTCATAAAAAACTGATCATTCCCCACAACACACACACACACACACACACAGACAGACACACACACACACACATACACACATGCATAGACAGAGTGCACTGTGATCTTCTGGGCTACATTACTACCAATCTCTTCTAATCACTAGTAATTAGAAGCCCAATAATTATTAAATGGTTGATATCAGAGAAGCTGTGAGCATCAGATTATATCCTGTATCTATTACTCTGAAGCTGTCAGCATCATATTATCACATCTGTATAAACAGTGGAAACAGTGTCCGAATTTTATTTTACTGGGCTCCAAAATCACTGCAGATGGTGATTGCAGCCATGAAATTAAAAGACACTTACTC
>SJYA01014327.1:0-10114 GCA_006410615.1 Neotragus moschatus
CCCCATGGACTGCAGCCCACCAGGCTCCTCCCTCCATGGGATTTTCCAGGCAGGAGTACTGGAGTGGGGGGGGCGCCATCACCTTCTCCTACTTTGAGGTTAAGAACATGGTTTCTCTTAAGAAGCGACGGAAGCAGTTCCTTCATGCTTAGACCCCTTAAAAGACATCTGGGCCCACATTTCTGGAAGTCTTCTCCCAGAACTCTGGACCCACGGAAAACAAATGCTTCCTGAATGGAGTTCACTAATCAAGTAACTGGGGAAGTGGGCCTTCCGTCCCCCTCTCTTAGANAGAAGCGACGGAAGCAGTTCCTTCATGCTTAGACCCCTTAAAAGACATCTGGGCCCACATTTCTGGAAGTCTTCTCCCAGAACTCTGGACCCACGGAAAACAAATGCTTCCTGAATGGAGTTCACTAATCAAGTAACTGGGGAAGTGGGCCTTCCGTCCCCCTCTCTTAGAAACCTGGGGCGCCGATCAGAGCTGTGCGCACTCGGAGAGTCTGGGTGAAGGGGATCTTATAAACCCAGATTTCTATTTTTTGTGGAAGATTCACCGACACCAAATGATTCAAGGGAAACACCAGTGACATCGCAGGCAAGCCTGCACCCGGAGCTCGTGGGTTTGGGGGGCATTTCCTGTCTGCAGGCAGGATGATAGGTTGACCCCTTTATGTGAATCCCTACAGAGTTCCAGGCAGGAAGACTCAGATTGTTGGTCACCCCCGGGCCTCCCTCCAGGGATGGCTCTGTGCAGTCCTCTCCATGGGCACGGCTGCAATGCCCAGCCTCTCCCAGGGCAGCGCCCTCCTCTGCCTCTTAGCTCTCCGTCTGCTGCGGCTGGGAGCTTCACGGTAGTTGCAGACGTGGCCTGCGAGCTGAGACATGTACGTGCTTCCTTTGCAAACGGACTCTTATTGGGNTCAAGGGAAACACCAGTGACATCGCAGGCAAGCCTGCACCCGGAGCTCGTGGGTTTGGGGGGCATTTCCTGTCTGCAGGCAGGATGATAGGTTGACCCCTTTATGTGAATCCCTACAGAGTTCCAGGCAGGAAGACTCAGACTGTTGGTCACCCCCGGGCCTCCCTCCAGGGATGGCTCTGTGTAGTCCTCTCCATGGGCACAGCCGCAGTGCCCGGCCTCTCCCAGGGCAGCGCCCTCCTCGGCCTCTTAGCTCTCCCGTCTGCTGCCGCTGGGAGCTTCGCGGTAGTTGCAGACGTGGCCTGCGAGCTGAGACATGTACGTGCTTCCTTTGCAAACGGACTCTTATTGGGCAGCACATGGAGCCAGCAAGGGACACCCGGGGGCTGGCCTCATTCTGCAGAAGCCAGGGACCCCATCTTCCAGTCACACGGATGGAGTGCCGGGGGCCGCTGGCTGGGACTCACCTGTGGACCAGCAGGCACGTGCTCATAGGCTCTTTCTCGTGTCCCCAGGAAGCTCCTATCGTCAGACAGCCTGAAGTTACAGAAGGAAGGTTTGAGAGCAGAAAGCAAAACATCTGGAAGAAGGATCCGGATACCCACTAACCCACCAGTTTTCTGGAAGAACAAGCTCCCTGTGTCGCCCTCTGGGGAAGGTCACACGATTTAGGAAAGAGACCTTCTGAAGCTGTGGCTGCCTGGGCCCCCGGGTGCTGACATGTCTGACTCAGCACTCTCACTGAGACAGGCTGAACACATGGAGCATCTGAACGGGGGCGAGCAGGCAGAGCACCCTCCCCAGTGTGGGCGGGGCCCCCAGCCCCTCCAGGACCTAGCAGAAGTAAAGGGCTGCGGAAGGCTGCACGCACTCTGCCTGACTCCTGGAGGCGGGGGCGGGGGGAGGCTCCCGGCTTCTGATTTAGGGCCCTCCTGGATCTCCAGCTGCTGTGGGACATTCCAAGCTCCTAATTCCACGATCCGATTCCATACGATAAGTTTCCATACCTCCGTGCGCTGTGCTTAGTCACTCAGTCATGTCTGACTCTTTGTGACCCCATGGTCTGGAGGCCCATCAGACTTCTCTGTCCGTGGGGATTCTCCAGGCAAGAATACTGGAGTGGGTTGCCATGCCCTCCTCCAGGGTATCTTCCCCACCCGAGGATCGAACCCAAGTCTTCCACATTGCAGGTGGAGTCTTTACCATTTGAGCCACCAGGAAAACCCAAGAATACAGGAGCGGGTAGGCTGTCCCTTCTGCAGGGTAACTTCCCAACCCAGGCATTGAACACCTATCTCTTGCTTCTTCTGCAATTGCAAATGGATTCTCTACCACTAGAGCCACCTAGGAAGCCCCCATCTATATCTGTATCTATCAGTTCAGTTCAGTCGCTCGGTTGTGTCCCACTCTTTCCAACTCCATGGACTGCAGCACACCAGGCTTCCCTGTCCATCACCAGCTCCCGGAACCTACTCAAACTCATGTCTGTAGATTTGGTGATGCCATCCAACCATCTCATCCTCTGTCGTCCCCTTCTCTTCCTGCCTTCAATCTTTTCCAGCATCAGGGTCTTTTCAAATGAATCAGTTCTTTGCATCAGGTGGCCAAAGTACTGGAGTTTCAGCTTTAGCATTAGTCCTTCCAATGAATATTCAGGACCAGTTTCCTTTAGGATTGACTGGTTTGATCTCTATATAGTCCAAGGGACTCTCAAGAGTCTTCTCTAACACCATAGTTCAAAAGCATCAATTTTTTGGTGCTCAGCTTTCTTTATAGTCCAACTCTCACATCCATACATGACTACTGGAAAAACCACAGCTTTGACTAGACAAAACTTAGTTGGTAAAGTAATGTCTCTGCTTTTTAATATGCTGTCTAGGTTGGTCCTAACTTTTCTTCCAAGGAGTAAGTGTCTTTTAATCTCATGGCTGCAGTCACCATCTGCAGTGATTTTTGGAGCCCAGAAAAATAAAGTCTGACACTGTTTCCACTGTTTCCCCATCTATTTGCCATGAAGTGATGGGACCAGATGCCATGATCTTCGTTTTCTGAATGTTGAGCTTTAAGCCAACTTTTTCACCCTCCCCTTTCACTGTCATCAGGAGTATCTGTATCTAATCTATCTCTGGGAGTTGCTGAAGGACAGAAACCCGGCGTGCTGCAGTCCGTGGGGTCACAAAGAGTCAGACACGACTGAGCGACTGAACGACAAAAAGTCCACTCTCTATTTACACCTGTGTCTGTATTTATATCTATATCTGAAAAGTGAAAGTAGTGTCCTACTTTTTGTGACCCCATGGATGTAGCCCACCAGGCTCCTCTGCCCATGGAATTCTCCAGCCAGGACCACTAGAGTGGACTGCCATTTCCTTCTCCAGGGGACCTTCCCAGTGCAAGGATGAAACCCAGTCTCTTGCACTGCAGGGAGAGTCTTCACCACCTGCGCCAGCAGGCAAGCCTGTCTCCTTCCTAATCTAGCTCTATTAATATACCTATATCTGTGTCTATATCTGCTCTGTTTCCAGAAGCGCAGCACACAGAAGCACCTCCAGGCTCCGTTCCCGAGGCCAGGGAAGCCTCTTGAGGGTCTGGGGGCCTCGCCCTGTGCCAGCTCCTTTCCCTTGGGCTTCTCTGAACCCCAGATTTCCTGGGCATCCACCCTGGGGTGTCCAAGCCTTCTGGGCAGTGGCAGTGGCAAATGGCGAGCTCCAGTGAGGCGGGGCCCACAGTCAAGCCACATGGCCTTCCTGCCTGCTACCAAGGGGGCCTGGGGGCCACCATCAGGTTTAAAAGGGGACGGTCTGGTCAACTGCTGCAGCAACTCACGTGAAGAGTGTGGTCTGGTGAGGGGCGCACCTGGAGCGCAGTTCTCTGGGAGCCGGCCTCCGGGAGGACAGGGCCCACGGGTGCAGCAGCCGGAGGGCGGTGTGCATGTGCCCGCTTCCAGTGTCCCTTCCCCGCCTGCCTGGCAGCCCCTCCTGGAATCCCGGCCTTGCCCCCTGACTGGCCCTGACTCCCCCGAGGCTTGGGTTCTCACACTGGTCTTTAAGGTGAAAGCTGACCCACCGGGGCTCGGAGAGGTGCCCTCCGCTTTCTTCCCGTCAGGAAAAATCTCTGCCGCTGTAGTAATTTGCTCCCAGTAGTGGCCAAGCAGCTGTCTAAATTTCCAGGGTCACTCCTTGCCCCGCCTAAGCCCCGCTTTGCAGGGGCTCCGGGTCAGGTTTCAAATGAATGCGCATTCCTGCACTAACCCAAAGCAGCCCGCGGCCTCTGTGTGCTTGTAAAGATGGATGTGTCCCGCTTCGCACTTGGGACACTTCAAAGAGCAGATCACGGCTGACAGGGCACTTCCTGAAATGTCCCCCAGCCGGGGCGGCTCTCGTCCTGGTGTCGAGAACGCTCAGGTTATCGCCCGGCTGTCTGGCGGGGCGGCGGGCTCCCCTCCCCGCCCCCCTGCACTTGTTAAAAGTAATTACTGTTTGCACCCATGTCTGAACTTTGATTTGTTTCCAGGATGGGGACGTTGATACCCTTTCTGCTGGCTCCATAAATCACACGCGATTAAGTTACACCTAAGTTACACTGTGTTAAAGTGTCGGAAACTCCTGGCTTTAGAGGAGGGGCAGCCTCACACGGGGGCCAAGGCTCGGTGGCCTCCCTGGGCTGCTGATCCACTCTCTCGTCTGAGAGGGGCCGCAGCAGGCCCCCTGACAGCCCAGGGGCCGTCTCACAAGCAGGGAAACCCAGCCGCGCAGAGCACGGTGCCTTCCCGTCCCCCACAACCAGGAGCCAGTACCCAGGGCCTTGGAGCCGACGCCGCCCTCAGCACTGGTCAGGGTGTCACCATTGCCTGCTGCCCCTCGCCAGTGCCCGGATCGGGGGGCCCACACCAGACTGCGCCCCTGCCCAGGGGACCCAGCCGGCCCCTTCCTGGTCCACGGGGCCAGAAGAAAGGGCACCCAGCATTTCCCAGTTGTGCTGACGTATTTCTGTGAAGTATGTGCTAAGTAGCTGTGGTGTCCGACTATTTTTGACCCCATGGACTAGCCCGCCAGGCTCCTCTGTCCATGGCATTCTCCAGTTAAGAATATTGGAGTGGGTTGCCGTGCCCTCCTCCAGGCACAGTCCCTGACCTGGAGATCTAACCCGTGTCTCGCTGCGTCTCCTGCGTCTCAGGCGGTTTCTCTACCCTTGGGGGCCACCTGGGACTGAGAAATGGGCCGGGAACGAGCAGAACCAACGGGACGGAGGGGAATCTGCCCAGGCTCCCACTGGCGCGGTGAGGCCGTCCTGCTGTGCCCCAGACTCTGAAGCAGTGTTGGGGATCCCGACACCAATTTCCTGAGGCTCAGGGCACGAGGCAGGGGAGACGGGTGAATGCAGAGAAGAGCAAAGCTGAGGGGCTCATCTTGAGGGTCCTGCCAGGAGGACGCCCAGGGCACGAGACGCCCGGCCTGGTGCATGCCTGCACCTTCACGTCGGTGTCGGCCAGCAGGTCCAGCTGTGGCCCTTCCCAGTGGGCACACGAGCCACCAAGAGCTTCCCAAAGGAGGACGGAGGGTCCACCACAAGTCCAGACTGAGCTTCGTGGCATTATTGAGCCCGTGTTGACTTTGGGTCTAAAGTACTTTCTTTACTGACTTGCAATCTAGGGTTTGCAGTGCACTGTTTCTCCTGCAAAGAACTTGCTGAGACCTTTGTGGAGAATCCCGTATGAACCGGGGAGAGATCTAAAAGCAGCAAGAAAATGAAGTCTGCTGCTTAGGTCAGATCAGAAAAATCATGCCAGTTCTTTCTAGAGCCACTTTTATCCAGGTAGTTGCGGACCTGCTGGTGAGCACTGTGGCTGTACACGTATCTATGCAGATGTTGGCAACACGGAAGCCTGGCTGGCATCACTGGGCTTGGGTACGGGCTGCCTCAGCCTAGATGCTCCCAGGTCAGTACTCGGTGGCCCCTCAGAGAAACACTGTCAGGAGACTGCCAGCAGGACCCAGAGGCCCAGAAGGGAAACCTCACGGGGCAGGAGGTGGGTGCCGGGACCAGGACTCGGGGCAGTGGTGGTGGACGTGGACACACAGGACACATGTCTCATTCACGTGCACAGCTCTTGGCTCATAAAAATGTCATTTGTCAATTATTTTCACAAGAAAGCTAGGTGACACACTCATATAGATGTGGGCCTTCGCTGAAAGCTCAGTTGCTAAAGAATCCGCCTGCATTGCAGGAGATCCGGTTCAATTCCTGGGTCGGGTAGATCCGCTGGAGAAGGGATAGGCTACCCACTCCAGTATTCTGGCCTGGAGAATTCCATGCACTGTATAGTCTGCGGGGTATCAAGGAGTCGGACACGACTGAGTGACTTTCACTTTCACTTTCATCTCATTCTGTACTGAGACACAGTATATTTAAACTTACCTTTGCATAAATTCAGATGTTCTTTTCAAAGATGGAGAGAAGTCCAGACTTAAACATAAACTTTGTCTGAAGAGACGGGTAAAAGGCACATTTAAGTGGCTGCCCACGCACATGGTTAGAGCTCTGCCATGATTTTGGGTGCTACCAGAAAAACCAGCAGCAGCAATCCACTGTCCCTCTTTGCAGTGTCAATATGGTCTGCGTCANCCAGAGGCCCAGAAGGGAAACCTCACGGGGCAGGAGGTGGGTGCCGGGACCAGGACTCGGGGCAGTGGTGGTGGACGTGGACACACAGGACACATGTCTCATTCACGTGCACAGCTCTTGGCTCATAAAAATGTCATTTGTCAATTATTTTCACAAGAAAGCTAGGTGACACACTCATATAGATGTGGGCCTTCGCTGAAAGCTCAGTTGCTAAAGAATCCGCCTGCAATGCAGGAGATCCCGGTTCAATTCCTGGGTCGGGTAGATCCGCTGGAGAAGGGATAGGCTACCCACTCCAGTATTCTGGCCTGGAGAATTCCATGCACTGTATAGTCTGCGGGGTATCAAGGAGTCGGACACGACTGAGTGACTTTCACTTTCACTTTCATCTCATTCTGTACTGAGACACAGTATATTTAAACTTACCTTTGCATAAATTCAGATGTTCTTTTCAAAGATGGAGAGAAGTCCAGACTTAAACATAAACTTTGTCTGAAGAGACGGGTAAAAGGCACATTTAAGTGGCTGCCCACGCACATGGTTAGAGCTCTGCCATGATTTTGGGTGCTACCAGAAAAACCAGCAGCAGCAATCCACTGTCCCTCTTTGCAGTGTCAATATGGTCTGCGTCGCCCAAGGAAGAAAAGGCTGATGGGTGAGGTCATCCCCAGAAACCCAACACCCCTAAACGGTTTATTCCAAGGTGGCCGGGTCTCTTTTCAGGGATTTACCTTAATAATACCATTCCCAGAGAGTCTGGTTTAGATCAAATCAGGTTAAAGATCACGACTGTCAAAAGATGATGTCATCAGATCTCGTTACTAGTAAAGCCAGGGTCATCCTGAGTACAGAAGCAGGTGGGAATTTGGGCTCTGTTTACCTTAAAACTTGCTCTAAAACACGAAATCCCAAGCGACACAGAGACAGCTATTGTAACTCAATATCCTGGAAACTGTTGGCATTGCCTGCCTAGAACCCAATTTGCAAGGATCTGCCAGTTTCTCTGCATTTTATAGCAAGGATGTACCAAATCAAAAGTAGAATTATATCTGTTACTAATGTATTTAGTGAAAGGCAAAGGAGAAAAAGAAAGATATGTCCATCTGAATGCAGAGTTTCAAAGAGTAGCAAGGGGATATAAGAAAGCCTTCCTCAATGAACAATGCAAAGAAATAGAGGAAAATGATAGAATGCGAAAGACTAGAGATCTCTTCAAGAAAACTAGAGATACGAAGGGAACATTTCATGCAGAAATGGGCACAATAAAGGACAGAAATGGCATGGACCTAATAGAAGCAGGAGATATAAGAAGAGGTGGCAAGAACACACAGAGGGACTGTAAAAAAAGATCTTCATGATCCAGATACCCACGATGATGTGATCACTCACCTGGAGCCAGACATCCTGGAACACAAAGTCTAGTGGGCCTTAGGAAGCATCCATATGAACAAAGTTAGTGGAGGTGATGAAATTCCAGCTGAGCTGTTTCAAATCCTAAAAGATGATGCTCTGAAAGTGCTGCACTCAATATGAAAGCAAATTTGGAAAACTCAGCAGTGGCCACAGCTGGAAAAGGTCAGTTTTCATTTCAATCCCAAAGAAAGGCAATACCAAAGAACGTTCAAGCTACCGCACAGTTGGACTCAGTTAGGTTCAGTTCAGCTCAGTAACTCAGTCACGTCCAACTCTTTGTGACCCCATGGACTGCAGCACGCCAGGTTTCTCTGTCCACACATCTCACAAGCTAGCAAAGTAATGCTCAAAATTCTCCAAGTGGGGCTTCTACAGAATGTGAACTGAGAAATTCCAGATGTTCAAGCTGGATTTAGAAAAGGCAGAGGAACCAGAGATCAAATTGCCAACATCACAGAAAAAGCAAGAGGGCTCTAGAAAAACATCTACTTCTGCTTCATTGACTATGCTAAAGCCTTTGACTGTGCCAATCACAACAAACTGTGGAAAATTCTTCAAGAGATGGGAGTACCAGACCACTTTACCTGCCTCCTGAGAAATCTGCAGGTCAAGAAGCAACAGTCAGAACCAGGCATGAAACAATGGACTGGTTCGAAATTGGGAAAGGAGTACACCAAGGCTGTATATTGTCACCCTGCTTATTTAACTTATATGCAGAGTACTCCATACGAAATGCCAGGCTGGGTGGAGCACAAGCTGGAATCAAGATTGCAGGGAGAAATATCAATAACCTCAGATACGCAGATGACACCACCCTTACGGCAGAAAGTGAAGAAGAACTAAAGATCCTCTTGATGAAGGTGAAAGAGGAGGGCGAGAAAGCTGGCAAAACTCAGCATTCAAAAAACAGAGATCATGGCATCTGATCTCATCACTTCATGGCAAATAGATGGGGAAAGAATGGAAACAGTGACAGACTTTATTTTCTTANCCCTTACAGCAGAAAGTGAAGAAGAACTAAAGATCCTCTTGATGAAGGTGAAAGAGGAGGGCGAGAAAGCTGGCAAAACTCAGCATTCAAAAAACAGAGATCATGGCATCTGATCTCATCACTTCATGGCAAATAGATGGGGAAAGAATGGAAACAGTGACAGACTTTATTTTCTTAGGTGCCAAAATCACTGTGGATGGTGACTGCAACCATGAAGCTAAAAGGTGCTTGGTACTTGGAAGAAACTCTATGACCAACCTAGACAGCATATTAAAAAGCAGAGACATTATTTTGCCGACAAAAGTCCATATAGTCGAGGTTGTGGCTTTTCCAGTGGTAAGAAGGTAGAACACCAAAGAACTGATGCTTTGAACTGTAGTGTTGGAGAAGTCTTGAGAGTCCCTTGGGTAGCAAGGAGATCAAACCAGTCCATCTTAAAGGATATCAGTCCTGAATATTCACTGGAAAGACTGATGCCAAAGCTCCAATACTTTGGCCACTTGATGAGAAGAGCTGACTCATTTGAAAAGACCCTGATGCTGGGAGAGATTGAAGCCAGGAGGAGAAGGGGACAACAGAGGATGAGATGGTTGGATGGCATCACCCAGTCAATGGACATGAGTTTGAGCCAACTCTGGGTTGGGTGGTGGACAGGAAAGCGCGGGAAGCTGCAGGTCACGGGATTGCAGAGTTGGACATGACCGAGAGACTGAAATGAACCGAATGTGTTCAGTTCACCTGCACGTGTGTGTGTTAGTCACTCAGTCACGCCCGATTCTTTACAACCCCATCGACTATAGTCCTTCAGGCTCCGCTGTCCATGGGATTTCCCAGACAAGAATACTGGAGTGGGTTGCCATTTCTTTCTCCAGGGGATTTTCACAACCCAGAGAACAAACCCAGGTCTCCTGCATTGCAGGTGGAGTTTTACCACTGAGCCCCCAGGGAGGCCCATACATGGCACTGTTTATGTTTTGATCACATACTTATTGATGACATCATTTGCGCTGGAAACTCTCCAGGCTCCATGGGCACCACTGTGACCGAAACAGACAACGTGCTGCCGCCTAGAAGCTTGCATCCTGGGGTGAGGAGACAGGCACTGAACAGAGCAATGAGTCCTCCCCGCGGCCCACATTACGAGGCAGTGTGCACTCAACGTT
>SJYA01014328.1:7638-18430 GCA_006410615.1 Neotragus moschatus
GACGACAGAGCATGAGATGTCTGATGGTATCACCGACTTGATAGACATTAGTATGAGTAAACTCCGGGAGTTGGTGATGGACGGGGAGGCCTGGTGGGCTGCAATTCATGGGGTCGCAAAGAGTCAGACACGACTGAGAGACTGAACTGACTGAACTGGGTGGTAAATAGTCAGCCTGCCAATGTAGGAGATGTAAGAGATGAGGTTTGATCCCTGGGTCGGAAAGACCCCCTGGAGGAGGGCAGGGCAACCCACTCCAATATTCTTGCCTAGAGAATCCCCATGGACAGAGGAGCCTGGCGGGCTACAGTCCATAGGGTCTCAAAGAGTCAGACATGATTGAAGTGACTTAGCACAAATGCACAGCTCACTTTTAGTGAATAAAATGTGATAGAAGTGATGCATTGTCACTTCAAGATTAGATTACAAAGAAACAACTATGGCTTCAGCCTGGGACACTTTCTCTCTCTCTCTTTTTCTCTCTCTCAAGATGTATATATACTTTGCTCTGAGGGGAACAAGCTGCCTTGAAGAGGTTCACAATAGCAAGGGATATATCCAGCCAACAACCCACATGAGTGAACTTGGAAATGGATCTCTGAAGTCTGCCAATAGTCATGGGAGTGAGTTTCAAAGAAGAGTCACACTTTGTTCCACATTGAGATGACTAATTCTGGCCAACATTTTGATTTCAGCCAGAGTACTCAACTCAGCAGTTTCCAGATTCCCAGTCCACAAAAATGAGGAAATAAGGAATTTTTGTTGTTTTAAATCACTGTTTTAAGGTCATTTATCATAAAGTAATAGATAACTCATACACTTATCAAATTGTACCCTTTAAACATATTTGCAGTTATTAAACTGCCTATCAGTTAAACCTCAATAAAGCTGAAAAGAAAGAAAAAGGATAAAGGAAGGAGGGAAGAGGAAGAAAAAGGGAGCAATAAGGGGAAAGTGAGGGAGAAGGAGAGGAAAGTAGTGAGGGATAGGCAAAGGAAGAGAGAGAGAGATGCAGGCAGCGGGGGCAGAGAGGATAGAATAAAGAAACTATGAGGCCAGAACAATCATAGGAAGAACATGATATGGATGCTTAATGTTCTTGATAAATATTTCAATGACTCATTTATTGGAAGGAAAAATAGAAGTTTATCTATTTGGAATACTCAAATCCTACAAAGGAGTAATTTAGAACAAGAGTTAAGTGTAATGTCTTAGAAACAGCACTAGGTAACTAAGAAAATGGCTGCTCCCACTTCCTGATTCATTACACATTGAAATTAGGGACAGGAAAAGACTCTATCAAGAAGACTTCTTGTGGAAATCAAAGGTAGACACCACCTATGAAATGAACTTAGAGTGTTATGCAAAACATCAAAGTGTCAAGGAGCATGGATTTTAATGGACACAGAGGAAATGGTATGGTGGAAGAATATCAGTAGAAAGATATAATTAGGGGAAGATTTAGACAGCAATATTTGAGTTTGATTACAAAAAGGTCTTCCCTGGTGGCTCAGATGGTAAAGAATCCACCTACAATGTGGGAGACGTGGGTTGATCTCTGGGTTGGGAAGATCCCCTAGAGGAAGAGAATGGCTATATACTACAGTATTCTTGCCTGGAGAATTCCATGGACAGAAGAGCCTGGCAGACTATAGTCCATGTGTTCGCAAGGAGTCAGACATGACTGAGCAACTTTCACTTTGCTTCCCTGGTAGCTCAGACAGTAAAGAATCCGCCTGCAATGCAGGAGACCTAGGTTTGATTCCTGGGTTGGGAAGATCCCCTGCAGGAGGGGATGGCAACCCTCTCCAGTATTCTTGTCTGGAGGATCCCCATGGGCAGAGGAGCCTGGTGGATGACAGTCCATGGGGTGACAAAGGGTTGGACATGACTGAGTGAGTAAGCACACAGCACACACACAAGAAAGACTGTTGCCTGAAAGACTATTGCTTCAATCTGAAACAAAGACAAGAAATGAGAGGGTGAAATATCCAATATCCAACATGCAAAGCTGTTACAATTAGAGTGGAGTAGACTTAACAGTAGGAATTAAGAGAGACACATATTCCTTTAAAATAGAAGTAGATTCCTGATGGTATACACAAAGTGAACTTATATTCAAAGACATTTTTAATCATTGAAAAGGAACTGAAGACAAATTGGAATTCAGAAACGGGAAACATCATTTAGTCTTCTACATGAGATTATTCATGTCTATTCCGTGGTATAGCAGACATTTTGATTGTACACTCAACACCTGTTGTCCCCTCCTTCCTTTAAAACAGAACAGCTACTTTACTCATATTTCCACCCCTGGGAAAGGTATTCTTATCCCCGAACCACAGGTAAATTCTGGTTAGCCCAAACCAACTGTAGTTATCCCATTATTTCACCAATGGCAGATTTATAGACAGGTATGTAACCCAGTTTGGAATAATGAAACAGATTTAAAAGGAACCGAGAGAGAAGGAGTTTTTAAAAGTTTTCAACTAACACACAAGAAACCAACATTACCTCCTCTGTTCAACTTGCTCTGTCTGTTGCATTGACTAGAAAGGGATATCTTAAGACCCCGGTGGGGAGAAGCTTAAGGTCCCAACTAACTCGTACCTAACACAATGGAAAGCTAGAAAACAAAGTGAACACTTGATGACATGTTGGACCAGTGAATTAACCAAATCTAGAAATACCTATCTCCCAACATTTGGTCATTGAGTTGATTTGCAGCTACATATAGCCAAATTGATTTACTCAGGATATTAACTGCATGGTATATTAAAGTGTGACATGAAAAAAGAGTCCCACCACAGGCTACCATAACAAATACCACATATTGGGTGATTTAGAACAGAAATTTATTTTCTCACAGTTCTGGAGGCTAGAAATCTATGAGCAAGATGTTTTCTTTCAAGGTCTCTCTCCTTGGCCTGTAGATGTCATCTCCTTCTAGTGTGTCCACATGGTCTTCCCTCTATGTGCATACATGTCTGTGCCCAAGTTTCCTCTTCTTACCAAGACATCTGTCATATTGGATTAGACCCCACCCATATGATTGCCGTTTACCTTAATTGCCTCTTTAAAGGCCATGTGTCCAAGTAGAGTCAATTTATGAGACATTGGGGATTAGGACTTCCACATATGCATCTTGAAGGGACCCAAATTAGCCCATAACACTTAGTAATTGGCATTGTGCTAAATTCTGGGGATGAAAATTTAATAAGAATGGTCCTCTTTCATTTTAGTAGGAAAATAGCAATTAAACATGATTCTTTAATTACAGGCACAACTTGGAGAATAAAAAGTATGACAGCATAGAGTTAGGACAATACATCTAGTGCAAATGGAAGTAATTTTGCCTCCCAGGGGGCATGTGACAACATCTGAAGACATGTTTTATTGTTGCAACTGGGGAGAACTACCAGCAGATGCTGCTAAACACCCTACAATGCACAAGGCAGCTCTCCCTCAACAATTATCTTTTCCACAATGTCATAGTGACACTGCTGGGAAACCCTGACCCCATCTACAGTATTATAGAAATGTCCTTTAAACTGACCTCTGAAGAATTTATACAAATTTACTGAAACAGCAGAGTAGAAATGGAATTCTAGGCAGAGATAGAAGCAGATATGAATGCCTTGAGTTAGCAAGAAAAATGGCACATGTGAGAACCGAAGAAAGGCCAATTATGAAGCACTACAGGGAAGGGAGATAAAATAGGAGGAGGTACAGCAGGAGCAGGAGGCAGCTCATGCAACCCTGGGCCATATTTGGGACTCTGGTCTTTATTTTTACCTTGATTGAAGAATGGTGGTAAACCAAGGAGTACGAAGGATCAAGGAGAAGGTAAACCTACACTCCTTTAGTGATTTAGTGATATTTTGTGTGGTAAATCTTAAGAAGGTGATAAAAAAGGGGAAGTTCATTTGTGATCAGTTATATTATTAATAGTTATACAAAGGAGAAAAAGAACACTCATGAAAAATTGGATGTAGGAAAAGAATTGGAAGGTAAGACATACTACCTAGGTAGGANCTCCTTGGCCTGTAGATGTCATCTCCTTCTAGTGTGTCCACATGATCTTCCCTCTATGTGCATACATGTCTGTGCCCAAGTTTCCTCTTCTTACCAAGACATCTGTCATATTGGATTAGACCCCACCCATATGATTGCCGTTTACCTTAATTGCCTCTTTAAAGGCCATGTGTCCAAGTAGAGTCAATTTATGAGACATTGGGGATTAGGACTTCCACATATGCATCTTGAAGGGACCCAAATTAGCCCATAACACTTAGTAATTGGCATTGTGCTAAATTCTGGGGATGAAAATTTAATAAGAATGGTCCTCTTTCATTTTAGTAGGAAAATAGCAATTAAACATGATTCTTTAATTACAGGCACAACTTGGAGAATAAAAAGTATGACAGCATAGAGTTAGGACAATAAATCTAGTGCAAATGGAAGTAATTTTGCCTCCCAGGGGGCATGTGACAACATCTGAAGACATGTTTTATTGTTGCAACTGGGGAGAACTACCAGCAGATGCTGCTAAACACCCTACAATGCACAAGGCAGCTCTCCCTCAACAATTATCTTTTCCACAATGTCATAGTGACACTGCTGGGAAACCCTGACCCCATCTACAGTATTATAGAAATGTCCTTTAAACTGACCTCTGAAGAATTTATACAAATTTACTGAAACAGCAGAGTAGAAATGGAATTCTAGGCAGAGATAGAAGCAGATATGAATGCCTTGAGTTAGCAAGAAAAATGGCACATGTGAGAACCGAAGAAAGGCCAATTATGAAGCACTACAGGGAAGGGAGATAAAATAGGAGGAGGTACAGCAGGAGCAGGAGGCAGCTCATGCAACCCTGGGCCATATTTGGGACTCTGGTCTTTATTTTTACCTTGATTGAAGAATGGTGGTAAACCAAGGAGTACGAAGGATCAAGGAGAAGGTAAACCTACACTCCTTTAGTGATTTAGTGATATTTTGTGTGGTAAATCTTAAGAAGGTGATAAAAAAGGGGGGGTTCATTTGTGATCAGTTATAGTATTAATACTTATACAAAGGAGAAAAAGAACACTCATGAAAAATTGGATGTAGGAAAAGAATTGAAAGGTAAGACATACTACCTAGGTAGGAAATTTTGTTTTGTGCTTGGAAAATCTAACAATTCTGTAGATCTAAAAAAGGTGCAAAGAAGGAATAGTAAGGATGAAACAGAATCAGGAATGGCTTCTGTGTCTAGAATTTACACTGTAGGACAATGATTTTTCAAGCTTTAGTTTGAGTAAAATCAGCCCTGAAGAGTATAGTATAAATTCCTAAAAGTATAAATTCCTAAACTTGTGCTCAACCTCCAGTTCTCTAATCAGGGTCAAGCAATTTTCACTTCTAAAAGAAACCCTAGGTGATTTTAATGAAGGGATGAGGGCTTCTCTATTTTTCCCTTCAGAAACTGTTCAGGAAAGTGTGAGTTGCTTTTCATTGCAGAAGGTATCTAGTGACAATGTGAAGGCTGATCTGAAGGGAGATAGGGTGACTCTGGAGGCAAAAGAACCAGATAGGAGAACATTATTGTAGATCTTATAACTAAGGAGAAAATGTGAGTTATACAACAGAAGGAAAGGTAGATAAAGCTGGGGTTTCCTTGAAAGGTAGAATTGGCAGAGCTGAAGTAACTGATTGAATGTAGTCATGGGTGACTTCCAAGCTTTCAAGTTGGGTTACTGGGTAATGGTGGTACCACTAATTAGAATGGAAATCCAAGGCAGGGAGCAGCTTTGGAGGGTAGGCGAAAAGTGGTAAGGTAAGAGTGCCATAGTCTACCCGATATTTTCCATAGTTCAGTAGATGGTTAGAGATGGAGGTTAGTGCTCAGAACATAATCCTAGACATTAGAAATCAAATTGGGATCAGTTGTATATGGCTTATTATACAAGCCTTGAGAATGGTAAGATTGCTCATAAACAATATTTAGAATGAGAAAAAATGAGGACAGAAGAATTCATCAACAATTAGAAACCCAGCACACGTAGAGTCATAGAACAAAGGAAAGGGATAGTCAAGTAGATGACGAAAGAAAAGAAAAAAGGCTAAGAAACTAGGGAAGGAGGAATTTTTGTGACTTACTATTTCCAATATGTTGATAATATAAGGGGAACGGGAAGCAACCTATGAAACATTATAATTATAATTTTGCAAATTGTCATATATATTTAATTATAAATAAAAGTTACACTTATATAATGCTTACTACCTGCTGGGTACAGTCCAAGTATATGTCTATGACATAAGTACTACTAACATTCCTGTTTTATTAAGCAGGAAACGAAGGCACACAGAGGTTAAGTGACTTGCCCAACATCCTACATTAGTACCACGCAGTCTTTCTCAAACTTTATGATATAAATCCTTTATTATTCAGTTTTAAAACTTACCATATAAAGTCATATCTTTTCCTCCATAGTAGTACATGCACAATACCTAATTCTAAGTGCACAGTGGATACTTATTGAATTGAATTCTCTGTGTAGCTAAAACCGTAAAACAAAAGGAAGTCTCTCTTCAAAGAACAGAGGAAATGATCATTACTGATTCCACCCATAGATGTTTCTGATTAGGAAAAGTTAAGGCAAAAATAAAAAGAAAGGAAAGTATGGAAAAAATAAAAGGAAAGTATAGGAAAAGGGATAAGAGGAAGATGGGAAAGGAAGGGAAAATGATCCCTCAAAATGAATACACATTTTTAGCCATGGCTCCTTAGATTCTGAGACGTTTTCTTGATTTAGCCTTTAATTCATTTTGGAACATTACAAAATTCATCCTATCTCTCAGGACCCCTATTCTTTTTTGCACCAAATAGGGATCAGGTATTTGTATTCCTAAAATAATTAGAGCTCTTTGGGGTAAAATTATTATCAAACCACAAAAGAACATTTGATTGGTGTACTTGTGGGCTGTTACCAAAGGAACAATCAAAAATTTGAAGCTGTGAATTTTCCATGTGGAAAGGAGCAATACATTTATATGAAAAACCTCTCAGTCGGTAAACAATTCTAGACAAGCTAAAGATTCCTCAGTTTCCATGTGAAATAGTATTCATTAATGAAAGTGTTCTTCAATCATAAGTACAAAGTTAAGATTGCCTTACTATCCTAATATCACTACTTATAAATTATTATTTTAAAGATCTAAGACTTTAGCATTTGTCTTCATGGTTCTACGAAGTCAGCCTGGCACTAAACACATAAATATGAAAATAAGTGTCAGCTGACTCATCAGATATTAGAATATGTTGGGAGCATTCAGTGACTGTTCTATTACAAAAACCGTAGAAGGAAAATAGTTTCCTTAGTGATTCTGGTGATGGTCTGATCTGGTTAAAGTTGTGTAGAGGTGTAGAGGAACCTGTGGAGGAACAAAGGTGGTTTTTTTTACAGCTGCCCAACATCCTGGAAGGTGGTTTTGCTTTCTCTTCCTAGAGGAATTAAAGAAGAGATCTTATCCTTGAAAGTCAGATTCATTTCTTATTAACCTTGATTTTATTTGGTTGAACATACTCACTCTTTATGTTTGTCTCCATGCTCACTGATAAATACACAGTGTGTACTTTCTTCCTAATGTCACTCCCTGAATGAGCTCCCACAGACTCACCAGTTTTAAAGCCATCCACTTGCTCACCCTCAGACTGTAATCCTGACCTCTATCTCTTGCTTTAGAATTGCATTCACGCTATTTGATATTTCTTCTTGGGTACTACTATCTCAAACTGAATGTCTTCAAAAGAGTGCTCCTGCTTCCCTCCTATAGGATATGCTCTTGTTTAACCTCAGCATTACAGCACCAGTTGTCAGTTCATCTAAAAATTAAGAATAATAGTTAATTCTCTCTTTTGCTTATACCCATTCCAAATTCCTTAGCATGTTCTATTAACTTCATTTTAAAATACATTCCAGGGAAGATCAAATCAGGATGGCAGAATAGAAGGATGTACCCTCATCTCTCCCAGTGAGAGCACCAAAACCACAACTAGCTGTTGAACAACCAGCTGGAAGACTCTGGAACACACTAAAAAAGATACCCCAAATCTGAAGACAAAGGAGAAGCCACAATGAGATGATAGAAGAGGCATAATCATGATAAAATGAAATTCCATACTGCATGAGTGACCTACAAACTGGAGAAGAATAATACCAAAGAAGTTCTTCCACTGTTCTGAAGGTTCTGAGCCCTGTGTTAGTCTCCCTAGCCTGGGGATCTACCAAAGGAACCAGGGATTCCTGAAGAATCTGACTTTGAAGGCCAGTGAGATTTGATTATAAGACTTTCATTAGACTGGGGGAAACAGAGATTCCCTTCTTGGAGGGCACAAACAAAATATTATTTTCACCAGGACTCAGGGGAAAGGAGTAGTTACCCTACAGAAGACTGAATCAGACCTAACTGCTAGTTTTGGAGGGTCTCCTGTGGAGGTGTGGGTCAGCAGTCGCTCACTGTGTGGACAGGGGCACTGGCAGCAGAAGTCCTGGGAGGAGAGCCCTCTTGGAGGACAGCGTTACCCCTACCACAGAACGTCCACACTATGTAGAAAATACAAGAGAAGGAAGAGATCTACAAAAATTAAACCCCAAACAATTAAGAAAAAGGTAATACGATCATACCTATGGAAGACTCTTTAAATGTAAATGGATTAAATGCACCAACAAAAAGACATAGACTGACTGGGTGGATGAAGACATGTGCATATATACATTTTGACTCATCACATCACTCTGCTTAAACCCCCAAATTGTATGTAATTATTTAATACTGTTAGGTTAATCATGTTTTCCTTATGGCTTACAATTGTAGTTATCGTTAATCTTTTCTCTGGCTATTAATTGTGAAAAAGGATAAACATCTTTTACTATTGTGATTATGCAACTAGTATTCATTTTAATACCTCTGTACCATGATTGGTCAACAGAAAAATTAGAATCCTATATCACTAAAACTACCACTTAATAGAAAAATCTGTAGTCACTTTTTAAAATCCAGATGCATATTGGAATTATCTTGGAATTTTGTGAAAAATACAGATGTCCCAAATTTTTTTTCCTCCAAAGCTCCAGATGTGATTCTAATGAGCAGCCATGTTTTTAAAAAACTTGAATATATGATGATCTTTGACTTTTATCTAGTTTGTTTCACATTTTCTATTTCATATTCAGGGCTTCCACTTCATTAATTTGTGTTTTCCAATTTCTCCATCTCCTTTTTTATTGTTCTTTATCAAGCTTTTATCAAGTGCAATAGAAAAGTTTTTGTATACATACATACATATGATAAGTATATTATATATATTTTTAAACTTGTGAATTTCTGCTTAGCTTTTGTTTCTACTTGCTTGACTAAATATGAACAGAATGTTAGTTTCCTAATTTATATTCACTCGAAACTTTGATATAGTTCCATTTATTCTGGCATCTAGTATTACTGCTAAAAGTCTAGAAAGCTTGTTTTAGTGACTTTAGAAAAAATTATAATATCATATAAGAAATGAGTCACCAGTCTAGGTTCAATGCAGGATACAGGATGCTTGGGGCTGGTGCACTGGCATGACCAGAGGGATGATATGGGGAGGGAGGTGAGAGGAGAGTTCAGGATTGGAAACACTTGTACACCTGTGGCAGATTCAAGTTGATGTATGGCAAAAACAATACAATATTGTAAAGTAAAAAAAAAAAAAAAAAAGTTTTTTGAGTGAGACTTGAAGCTTCTAATCCAATTCTGAAAAAATAAAGTAATACATGTTGCAAAAATAATAATAACAGAAAATTAACATGTGATAAGTATAAGAATCCACCTGCAATGCAGGGGACCCAGGTTTTGATCCCTGGGTCAGGAAGATCCCCTGGAGAAGAAAATGGCAACCCACTCCAGTGTTCCTGCCTGGAAAATCTCATGGACAGAGGAGCCTGGGGGGCTATAGTCCATGGGGTGCAAAGAGTCAGACACAACTGAATGACTAAGCCACACAGTATTTGTAACTAAATTACAGGTTTTATTCAAGTTTCATATATTATGCTATTATTTGTTTTCATACCTTATTCAGAATTCCACATTGTATTTAGTTGCTTTGAGCAGCTTCAGCTGCATGCAACAAATTCTGATAAATTGTTATAAATATTTTCATGCTGTTACAAATATTTCTAATTTTCCTGTTTATGGCTTCTTCGATCTAACAATCATTTGAAAATGGAAATTTAATTTCCAAATACATGTTGGGTTTTTTTTAAATATGCATGCATGCATGTGTGCTCAGTTGCTTTAGTCATGCCTGACTCTTTGCAACCCCATGGACTACCAGGATCCTCTGTCCTTTGGGATTCTCCAGGAAAGAATACTGGAGCGAGTTGCCTTGCCTTCCACCAGGGGCTCTTTCCAACTCAGGAATCGAACGTGTGACACCTGAGACTCCTGAAATGAAGGTGGATTCTTTACCCNTGTGCTCAGTTGCTTTAGTCATGCCTGACTCTTTGCAACCCCATGGACTACCAGGATCCTCTGTCCTTTGGGATTCTCCAGGAAAGAATACTGGAGCGAGTTGCCTTGCCTTCCACCAGGGGCTCTTTCCAACTCAGGAATCGAACGTGTGACACCTGAGACTCCTGAAATGAAGGTGGATTCTTTACCCACTAAGCCACCTGGGGAGCCTTTTATAAGTATCATTGATATTAATTTCTCATTTAAATTTAGAGAGAATAGCATTGAAACATGTATATTATCATATATAAAACAG
>SJYA01014329.1:0-10495 GCA_006410615.1 Neotragus moschatus
CTGCCCCGGGAGCTCTGTAGTTCCTTGAGTCGGTTTTGACCATCCACGCAGGCGCCATCCTGTACTCACTGTTTTGGGTAGTTTGCGGAGTTAAGCCGTGTGCAGTTCAGACTCGCCCCTGAGAAGGTGGAGAAAGCCTGGATCCAGGGTTGGGGTTAGCCGCCCCGCCCCACCGCATTCCGGCTGTCTAGGGGCAAAACCTGCGGAGTACTGTGAAGTTGCTGTTTGAGGTCAGACGTGGTCTGACATTGGGAATTCACATGGATCAGTGATAGTTCCTTCCCTTGAGGAAATGGCAGGGCCACTCTATTAGAGACCATTCAGAACACACGGTGAGGGTGTGAGATTCTGATGGGGAGGGCAGGGTGGCAGGCAGAGGACAGAGCGGCCTCTGCGAGCTTCCCCATGCAGGTCAGACTTCTGACTGGGGTTTGAAGAGTGAGGCGGGAGTGTGTTTTCTTCCCTTTGCGTGTGCCTGGCACATAGGAAGGAGATGAAACTGAGTCAAAGTTTGATATCGTTTTCCCTGAGCTCCATGGTTTCTAAATATGTCTAAATGAGATTTTAACTTTGGGGGAAAAAAACAAATGCCTCTCCTTGGGTGACCACAGGCGAGGGACCAGGTCTGTGATGCAGGAAGGGAACTCAGTGACATTAGATTTGATGGAGATGGGGCTAGTTGTGAAGGCAGTGTCTTGGTCTTGACCGACGGTTCTCTCACTTAAATTCCTTTTGTGATTTTCCCACGCCCATGAAACTGTGAGCCTCTGTTATCATTCACACAAATGTGTTACATGCATTTGCTTTCATGACCACAGTTGTCATGTGAAGGACCTTGCCCTCCTGTGAAAAGCTGATGTTAGCAGTCATACCTTTTGAATAAGGTGTTGTGAGAAACAGTATGTGAGAGGTCTAAAACCCTCAGATTCGACGGACTGAACACTGCCAGGTGTGCCTTCTGATAGGGAGGTTCTGTGGCGGTCCCTTGTGCTTTGGTGAGCTGTGTCATGAAAACTAGAACATCTGATTCCATAAAGGAGGATGTTAGATTGACCTGGCTTAATTAATTTTTTGCTATTTCTGTACCTTGTCTCAGAATCTATGGCAAGGAAGTTTTGGCTACACTATGTATTTCTCTGATTGGGGGAAAATGGGGCAAAAGGGGAGAGATTTAGCTTTTATATAATTTTAAACTGTAAACGTGCCTTGATTAAGCTGTCAGTTTTTAAAATAGATGCATCTCTAAATTTTTGATTTTTTTTGTAAACTGTTAACAGGCCAGAGAAACTATTCTGCCAGCCAACCTTACTGCTTTCTTTTGTCTGTGGGCATGATTAACCATCCTCACTGTTAGGTTCTTCAGTGTGACTCTGAATCCCAGTGCCTCGATGTTGATGGCGGCAGTGTTTGTGGGGCAGGGACCCGGGTGACGTGTGTCCTGCCAGGTGTGGCCACGTGGGCTGCACGGGCCCCAGAGCCTCATGCTCCCTGCAAGCTCTCTCACCTTGTGGTTCTGTTGCGTCTTCCTTGCTTACCTTTGTCTCTGCTACTTTTCTGCATTTCTGCGCAGCTTGCTCACTTCAGACAGAGAAAAACAAAAGGTGACTGTACGCATTCGAAGAAAACGCCGGCGAAGAGGAAGGGCACGACTGTCAATGCGCCTGTCGCGGAGGAGAGTCCGGTAGCTGCGCCCAGAGGCGGTGGGCCCCTGGGAGGCCTGGACGTTGGCAAGAACCCGACCTGCAGCGACACCCCTGATGGCGCTGAAGCCGCTCAGGTGCATTTAGTCAGCTTTGTGTTTTCACGTTTTGCTTATCTTCTAGTTCTTGCTAGCCTAATGTACTGAAAGTGGTGTTGGGTCTGTTTTTGTCTATCCAAAGTTAGGGAAAGAGGGTTTTACTCTATCTTACAGAAGGGGAGTATATTTTTGTAGTTTTACTTACAGTTAAAAGTTTTCTCTTCATCACATGATTTTGAGAAATGTTGAATGGGCTGTTTGAAGGCGAGTGTCTGTGTTGGTGACGCTGTGGTAACAGAAGCTTGACAAGTGTGGGCTCCTCAGGTGTGGCTGTGCAGCCAGCCCCTCTGACACTTAAACCATAATGTCCTTTCATGTGCTCTCAAATCCGCCTCGTTCTTGGTTGTAGCCTTCCCCTTCTTGCTGAATGTGGAATGAGGAGGCAAGGGCTGAAGGTGTCCCAGAAATGTCTTGTCTGCTGCTTGAGGCCCTGTGGCTGCAGGGGCAGGTGTGGACCTGCGTGTGCAGGGTGCGTGGCCTCGCTGCGCCTGTCAAGGGCCTGCATGGGGGCTCTCCTTGGGGCCTCCTCTCACCTTATTGTAAGCAAGGGGCCTTGAACCAGGAGGATCTGTTGCTTATGTGTGGCAGGGGCAGGGCAGGGGTTTGCTAGAATGAGCAGATCATTGGTGGCCAAGGGCAGACTGACTGAAAACCATGTTGTGTTTGCACTGCCTTATTGAAAAACAGTGGGATGATTAGCAGCATAGTTTATGATATTCTACCTACAAACCTAGAATGCTGCTTTTGGAAAATGGGAAGGCCTTGTCATGGTGCTCTGACTTTGCCTGGGAGCTGCTGCAGAACTGTGGTGCCTGAGCCTCTGGACCAGCCTGTGCTCGGCTGACTTGCCCTCCAGTGCCTCTGCTCTGAGACCTAAGACTGGATTTCAGTTGCTCTTCATGCTTGTCTTCTTGTTGCTTCTCTGGGGTAGAGCTGTGGTTCTCGGTAGCCTTGTCTCGTTGTAGCTAAGTACCTGAATGCCATGTTGAGGGGGCCAAGCACTTACTCTCAGTGGCTTTTCTCTGCATGTTTCCTGCCTAGGCTCTTTGAGGAGAAAGGCTCATAGTGTAAGTTAGCATTTATTATTTCGTATCTTTACTTTCAGACTAGATAAGTATTTTGTTTTTTCTTTAATTTTAACTTAAAAGTTTTGTATTTTTTAGCTGTTTGTTTTAAAATAATGTCAGAGCTACAAAGTGTTTGTAAAAAACAGCAGAGTTCCTGGATATCCCTCACCTGTTCCTGAAACATTCGATATCTCTGTGATCACAACGTAAATGATGATGCAGTCTCAGTAAACACTGAAACAATTCTGTGAGCTAGTTGCTACAGCTTTTTCTAATTTTTCCCATTTTTTTCTGGTCCAGGATTCTATATTGCAGTTCCATGCCTTGTCACTTAGTCGCCTCCAATCTGGACAGTTTCTCAGTCTTCCTTTGTGTTTTATAAGTTTGACATTTGTGGGCGAGAGTTGGACACGACTGAAGCGACTTAGCAGCAGCAGCAGCTAGTTTTGCGGTAGGATCCCTGTCAGTTTGGCTCTATTTGATATTTTCTCCTGATTGAAGTCAGGTAGTGCATTTTAGCAGGAACACTGTGGAGGTGATGATGTTGCCTGCCAAGGGTGTCTGAGAAGAGGCACGGGTGGTATGTCTCACTGCTGGGAGGCCTGCCAGATTTCTTCTGATAGAAAACTTTCTGTTTTTCCCTTTATAGTTGATAAATGTATAGTGTGGAGGTACTTAGAGATCCTGTAAACATTCTGTCAGTTTCAGCTTTCACTGAGGACTCTCACCTGCAGTAACTACTGCGGTGTTGGCTGGATGATGACTTTGTTTCCATCATTCTACCTACATATGTTAATTGGTGTTTCACTCTAAGGAGGAACTGTTGGTCCTCCCCAACTTATTTATTCAACCATTTATATCAGTATGGACTGCCAGATACTTCCTCTAGTATGGGTTTTAATCCATCGTATCAGTGTTTATTTTGTTGCTGAAACACCTACATTTGGCCTTTGGGAGTGCCTTTGGATTGGCACCTGTGACCTTTCAACAGGTGCTCATTGTTTGCTGGCACCTACTCCCATACTTTCTGCACCAAGACTTTCCAGGCTTATTTGGTTCTTTCCCTTCTACAGCCCCAAACCAGTCATTTCTTCTAGGAGCCGTGATACCTTTTGGTGGAGAATGGTTTTAGAAGCCAAGATCTGTGTGCTCAGTGCGCTTATTACTAGCAGGGTGTAGTTGCTTCTGGACTGTTTCAAAAGAGAGCAGGAAAATATAAGTAAATGTATATTCAAAAACATCTGTACATATTTATTTGTATGTATAGTAAAAATCATAAATTAATAGTAATATCTTCAATTTTAATCCAACAGTACAAATTTTATTCTAACTTTCCCCCTTTCTTTACTTTCAGCTCCTTTTACCCATGGTGAGAAGCCTGACATCCTTATTTACAATATCTTTATTTACTCAGTCTTAAAATATTTATAAATAAGCTTCAGAATTCCTAATTTGTGAAAAACAAATTTGTTAACTAAAGTGGAATATTTGTTTATATAGCTATCCCCACTTTTTTAATGTTTGCTTTACACCATTTCACTTTTATAAAAGGCCAAATTAATGCCTGTTTTTTGCTAACTGAAAGAAATCCAGAGAGGATTTTCACTTTTAAGAAGAAATGCAGTTGATTCTTTACTTTTAGGCCATTTTGGCTTACAAGAACTATCTTAGGAAGGCTCAGCTTTTGGTCTTGGGGGAACCTGTGGTTCTTTTTTGTTTTTATTGTTCCAGGTTATTTGTTAGATGTAAAGAAAGTGAAAGTTGCTCAGTTGTGTCCGTCTCTTTGTGACCCCGTGGACTTGAGTCCATAGAATTCTCCAGGCCAGAATACTGGAGTGGGTAGCTTTTCCCTTCTCCCCTCTTGGGATATAGGTACTGCAAGTATTTTTCCTGATCTTGCTTACCTAGCTTTGTTCTTAATGGTGTCTTGTGATAAGCAAATATTCTTCACTTTGATGTTGAGCTCATCATTTCATCCTGTGGTTAGTGATTTCTGTGTCCTGTCCGAAAGATCTCTCCTGTCCTTTGGTTGTGAAGACAATCTCCTGTGTCTGCTTGAGGCTTTCTGGCCTGGCTTCTATGTTTAATTCTGTGATCTGTCTCAAGTTACTTTCTGTGTTTGGAGCACTTTGACTTGTAGAAGAATAGTTTATAGTCTTGCTGGTTTTGAATGTTTTATAAATAGAATAACCCAGTATGCTAGCTTCACATTTGCTGGGCTGTTTAAAGTTTTTGGCCATGTCAAATGGCATAGTGGGATCGTAGGTCCCCTACCAGGATTTGATGGGGTAGGAAATGGCAACCCACTTCAGTACTCCTGCCTGGAAAATTCCATGGATGGAGGAGCCTGGTAGGCTATAATCCATGGGGTTGCAAAGAGTTGGACATGACTGAGTGACTTCACTTTCTTTCTTTCTATAGTTCCTTTTGGAGAAGGAAATGGCAACCCACTCCAGTGTTCTTGCCTAGAGAATCTCATGGACAGGGGCCTGGTGGGCTGCAGTCTATGGGGTTGCAAAGAGTTGGACACGACTAAGCAACACACACACACACCAGGATTTGAACCAGTGTGCCCTGCTGGGGAAGCTCAGAGTCCTAACCACTGTACTGCCAGGGAATCCCCTCCCTGAATTGTCACCTTGAAAGCAGAACACAGAGATGGTCTCTCTAGTCACGTAGAAAACTGGAGGAGAGGTGAGTTCGTTGCCCCTTGCCCTTCCAGTGGCTCCTCTGCATCCTCGTCATTTAGGCATTGTTGGCGTGCTTGGGAGTAATTGAACTGACGGATTCATCCTTCAGTTCAGTTCAGTCGCTCAGTCGTGTCCGACTCTTTGCGAGCCCATGAATCGCAGCACGCCAGTCCTCCCTGTCCATCGCCAACTCCCAGAGTTCACTCAGACTCATGCCCATCGAGTCAGTGATGCCATCCAGCCATCTCATCCTCGGTCGTCCCTTTCTCCTCCTGCCCCCAGTCCCACCCAGCATCAGAGTCTTTTCCAGTGAGTCAACTCTTCGCATCAGGTGGCCAAAGTACTGGAGTTTCAGCTTTAGCATCATTCTTTCCAGAGAATCCCAGGGCTGATTTCCTTCAGAATGGACTGCTTGGATCTCCTTGCAGTCCAAGGGACTCTCAAGAGTCTTCTCCAATACCACCCTTCAGAAGCATCAATTCTTCGGTGCTCAGCCTTCTTCACAGTCCAACTCTCGCATCCATACATGACTACTGGAAAAACCATAGCCTTGACTAGACGGACCTTAGTTGGCAAAGTAATATCTCTGCTTTTGAATATGCTATCTAGGTTGGTCATAACTTTTCATCCTTATGATGATGAAATAGCATTGTGTTATAAAGAAGCAGGTTGCTCAGATTCATCTTGCATCCTAGGTGAATGCAAGGGTCTGGCAGTAATTGCAAGATAAAATGTTTTACTCTAGTTAAAAAAAAAAAAAGTGATTTTTTTCCCACTGTTCTTTGGAAGGCCTGTATGAAAGATAAAATTATGCCAGCCTTCTCAAGTAGTTATAACTGCCCAGAAATGAAACTGCTAACTGCAGTTGGGTCCAGCAGACTCTCACATTCTGACAGCAGTGAGTGACGTGTGGTCGGGTCTGGCAGCCCATATGGACATGGTGGGAAGCCACCAGTGAGTTGACAAGGAGAATGCACTGAGTCTTCTTGCANCCTTCTCAAGTAGTTATAACTGCCCAGAAATGAAACTGCTAACTGCAGTTGGGTCCAGCAGACTCTCACATTCTGACAGCAGTGAGTGACGTGTGGTCGGGTCTGGCAGCCCATATGGACATGGTGGGAAGCCACCAGTGAGTTGACAAGGAGAATGCACTGAGTCTTCTTGCAGATAAAAACCCCAAATTATTGTAAATTTATGTGTCAAAACTGTTGGGGGGAAATTTGTTGGAAAACTTTAAACTCAATTTTGAGGTGATTTAGAAAAAATACTACTTTACAGATTTTTAAGGAAAAGATTTATCAAAAAAGAAAAATCTTGAAGATGAAATATTTGAATTTGTATCAGATTAAGAGCTTAGAAAATGTTCATGAATGTGAAAGGCCAGGATTTGTGGCGAAACTAAAATTTAGTGATTTAAATATTAAGCACACAGTGAAATAACCTAAAGAAACAGAATTCATTAAAAATCATGCAGCACCATCATGAGGTTACAAGTTACAAAAAATGTTTAGAGTTGAGACTGGTTTAGGAGGAGACTGTAGATGGACCTGGCAGGCCTGGAGTTGGGCAGAGGTGGAGGGATTGGGGGCAGAGGGGCTAGGGCCCGCCCAGGTGCCGCTGTGGACGCCCCTCCTGGCCCTTCCCCGCCAGCTGCAGGAGCCCAGCAGAGAGAGGACGCCGCCGAAGGTGGATGGCCACTTTGCAGAGCAGCCCGGGGTCATGACGAAGGTGAGCTTTCCCTGGGTTCCCTGTTAAGGTGGGTCCTTGTCTCCTCCCACGCGTGGGCACCGGAGGCAGAGCTCCCTGCATGGAAGGCCTCTCTTCACGCCCTCCTCACATGTCTGGTGGGTGTGGATGAGGGAAGCCGCCTTTCTGCCCTTCGGGTTTCTGTCATTGGCCAGTGTGCTTCCCAGGCCTGGCCCACACTGAGACGCTGCAGGGGTCGGGCGTGCAGGCTGGGGGTCAGGGTTACTGTCCCAGCTCCTCCCAGAGTTCTTGGTGTGACTTCCATGGATATTGAATTGATTCCTTTTTAAAATCAATTCAATTTTGTTAGCATTTGCAAGAAAAATTATTAGATATTGACCAATATCAAAGTGTTGTCTTGAAAGTCTTATATTTTATCTGTTGCTTTTTAAATTGAAGTATAGTTGTTTTACATCATTATGTTAGTTTCAGGTGTAAAGCATGGTGATCAGTAGTTTTATAGATTATACTCCATTAGAAGTTAATACAAAATAATGATATTTTAGACACTCAATTCTAGCTGGACTCAGTTCACACTACTTGTAGCAGTGAGCAAGTCTGGTTTTTAATTTGCATTACTGCAGGAGAAATCTAGATCATAGGGCTTGGAAAAATGGTCTCTGATGGAGTCTGTAAGACTCAGTCTTAAATCCACGTTTCATACTTGTTTAAGCTGTGACTTGTAACGTCTTTGTGGAAAAATACACAGAACTTACATATAGCCCAGCAGATGAGTACACCATGCACAGCAGATGACCCCCCTGCTGGTCAGAGGTGGGACGGTGCTGGCTCTGATCCCTGCTGTCCAGCCCAAGTGAGCACTCGCTTGCTGATTCTGCCGTGGAGCTCTTTGTGAATGGCCCTGGTCTCTTTTCTCCTTCACCTTTAGCATCTCTGCAGACGTCGGTTTCAGACGTATGTCTGGTGAATAGCACAGGGTTGATGTTTAACTGAGCCTGGCAGTCTGTCTGCTTATGTGGCAATGAGTTCCACTGTATCTAATGCCATCGCTGCTCTGCCTGTACTGATACCAGACATTTAATTTGGGTTTTCTTTTTGTCTTGCCTGTTTTGTTCCTTTCTTTTCACCTGTTTTGCCTTCTTTGAATTATTATTTATCATAGGATTTACAAAGAAATTATCCTTTTATGCATTTTAAAGTAATAGTAGACAGTTTCTGTTCTTTTAATGGTGAGGTTATGAAATACAGTATGTATACTTAATCTGTCTAAATATAAACTTAATCACATTCACTTTCCCCTTGCGTAATTATTTAAACTCTGTTTATACTTCCCTCGACCTCTTATTTTTGTCATGGTCTTTTTAAAAATTGTATTAGGTTGGTACAAAAGCAATTGTGGTTTCAGGCTGTGAATTTTAAATCATTACAACTAGGCTCAAACACTTCTTTATTAATCAAAGTAGGAACTGCTATAATCAGCACATTTTTGCCAATGAGAAACAAGATTGCTCATTCCTATAGTGTAAAAATCCATGCTTCAGGATTCAGTGAACCTTGGAAAGCATTCTCTGCCTCCTGCTGGTTATGGAAGCATTTTCCCTGCAAAAAGTTGTTGAGATGCTTGAAGAACTGATAGTCTTCTGGCGAGAGGTCAGGTGAATATGGTGGCTGAGTCAACATCATAGCTGATTCACTCAGCTTTTGAAGTTGATCATGTGTTGTTGTGGAAAGAATTGGGGCCATTTTGTTGACCAATGCTGGCTACGGGCCTTGTAGTTTTTGGTGCATCTCATCGACTTGCTGAGCATAATTCTCAGATGTAATGGTTTTGCTGGGATTCAGAAAGCCATAGTGGGTCAGACCTTCAGCAGACTACCAAAGAGTGACCGTGGCTTTTTCTTTTTTTTTTGCAAGTTTGGGTTTGGGAAGTGCTTTGGAGCTTCTTGGTTCAACCAGTGAGCTGGTTGTCCTTGGCTGTCGTATAAAATTCACTTTTTGTTTTGTCACACATCACAATCCAATTGAGAAATGGTTTGTTGTTGTTGCATAGAATAAGAGAAGATGATAATTCGAACCAGTGATATTTATTTTTGGTCAGCTCATGAAGTACTCATTTATTGAGCTTTTTTACTTTTCCAGTTTACTTCAAATGCCAAGACTGTCAATGGTCGACAGGCTCTTCAGCAGCTTCTAGTGTAGTTGTAAGAGGATCAGCTTTGATGATTGCTCTGGATTGGTTATTGTCAACCTCCAGTGGCCAGCCACCATGCTGTTCGTCCTCAAGGCTCTCGTCTCCTTTGCAAAACTTCTTGAACCTCCTTGGCACTGTACGTTCCTTAGCAGTTCTTGGGCCAAATGCATTGTTGATGTTGTGAGTTGTCTCCACTGCTTTATGACCCATTTTGAGCTCAAATAAGAAAATTGCTTGAATTTGTTTTTTGTCTAACATCATTTCCCTAGTTTAAAGTAATAAGTCATTAGCAGAAAAAAGTAAGAAATGCTCACCAAAATGATGTATAAAATAACCACATTTGTACGAATATCAGACAGCAAATTTCAACAATGCAAAACCTCAGTTACGTTTGTACCAACCTAGTAAAGCACTCATAAATAAGATTTCTCATCTTAATGCTTCTGGCGCACAATTCAGCGGTGCTTGTCCATTCACAGTGTTGTGCATCCTTCAGCTCCAGCTGTCTCCACAGCTCTTATCTCATCACCCTGAAACCATGTTTGCTGATGGCATCTCCCTAGCCCCTGGCAGCCACCGTCCTGCCTCCGTCCTTATGGTTTGACAACACTGCATGCATGCAGCTAACCTCACTGTCCTCCAGGAGCTGGAGCTGGAGGTGCTGCGCCTGAGCCTGAGTGACATGCACGCGGCACGGCTGGAACGGACGCAGGCGCACCTGCAGCGCGAGAAGGAGGCGGCACTGGCCGAGCTGCACGCTGAGCTCACCGGGCGGCATGCACAGGAGCGGGCCCTGCTGCAGAGCCGTGCACGCCGGGAGCTGGAGCTGGTCCGCGAGGAGGCAGGTATGCACGACGGCTGTGCACGGGGCTGGGCGACAACCTGCGGGTGTCGACAGAGGATCCTGGCTCGAGAGCTGTGAGTGTCTTTGTCCCTTCTTCACTTTCTGTCTCTGGCCACGGTTTGTGGCCACCCCAGACCCCCATTCCCATCCTAGACCCCCATCCCAGTCTCCCATCCTCATCCCAGACCTCCATCCCAG